>WBNH01011180.1:0-10073 GCA_013401255.1 Urocolius indicus | reverse complement strand
GCTGCCCGCTGCCCGCACACCCTCAGCTCTCACTCGCACCTGATACGAGCGGGTTCCTTCCGCGAGCAGGGCTCTCCGCTTCACAGCTGGAGACAGGCGTTCATTTCTCAGCCGAGTCTGCCAAGCGCTTGTAGCTGCTACAGTCGGGCTTTTGTTAAGCAACAGCAACAAGACTGCGAGTGGCTGGTTTCAAAAGAGAGGGGCTGTAGGGCCTCTCGTCCCAGCACACTCCAACGTCAGTTCAGAGGAAAGCTGACCCCAAACCTGTCATCCCCATCAAACTAGGACCTGCAGACTGCCCAGGGCTTGGGCTGAGCTGTCTTCCAGCAACTCTTGGGAAAGCCAGGAAGACACAGACAGAGAGCCCTTACGTGTACAAGCAGCAGCAAGAAGTCACTACAAACTGGGTTTGAGTGCCCATAGCAAGACTTTATTTCAGGTGTTCGCTGAAGTCGTTTAAGACATCTTGTGTTATTCACACTAGGCCCTAATTCACTAAATGCTTCCATTTGCTGGGATGCTCATGGCAACGTATCTTCAAAGTGTTTGCCCTGTTGCTGAGGAAAAAAAAGAGATCAAAATCTTCTTGCTCTTTCCATTCATTTCACTTTACCGCTATCAGCAAAAACAAAGAAATGCAATTTCTGGGGGACAAGGTGGCTGCTCAGGAGAAAATTTTCATCACTTGATCAATATTTTTCTCTGGTATTGGTTGCTTCCTCTGGCTGCCAGGCTGCAGGAATTTCTTTATTGTGGGGATATTGCTGATTCTTGCTTTAAAACTCTACAAAACAAAACCAGAACAGCACCGTGCTTAGGAACCATAGTAACTTTCAGGCATTTAGATGTCATCCATGCTCTAAAAGAAAAGTCTGTGGGTCGATCCTGCAGCACAACCTCTACGATTCATCCTATTATACTTTTGTGGCTACAGTGACAGAGGGTGGCATGAACCATCAGTATCTGAGGCCAGCTAAAAGTACTCAGGATATTGGATTTTGCTGTTGTCTTTTGCTTCTTTTCTCACTCCCCAACTCTCCCATATTTCTCAGCCAGTTTAAACCCGTGCTCCTGCTCTGATTCCTTGTCCGTTAAAACTGGCCATTCAATTACCTGCAAGAGAGGAAATTTGGCAAGTATATCAGGCTTGCCCTCTTCTACCATTAAAATGACTTCCAATAATTGCACGTCTGCCCTGCTCAGCTGGTTGCCAACAAGGAAGTCTTGTCCATGGTCTTTCAAAACCTAAAAAACAGAGAACCAGAAGCAGATGGGATGTTTTATTCTCTGTGTGACTTATGTCTTCAAAGCAAGGGTGTGGAGTTACCCCAGTAGGGAAGAAATGCACTAAGGAGATCTGTAGTGCAAGGGTATGATGCATCCACGCTGTCCACTCACCCCAGCCCTGCCAAGACCATAGTGATATACTGAAGTGCTAATTTTGCTTCTCTCTTGTCCACAATAAATACTGTTTGTGCAGACAATATGCATTGAGCTACTGCATCTTTGCCACATACCTTCTCAAAGACTGGGAAGTATCTGTTTGTGACCTTGTCCACAATAGTAGCAAACTGTTGCTTCCTTTCATCCCCTAAGAGGATCTCATGAGTTATGAATAAGTCATTCACATCCATTATTGCTTCCACATACATATCAATTCTGAAAGGAATAGATCCAGTTGGTCAAGTCAAGCACAGCAGGTCTGAACAGCATGACAGTTACCAGCGTAACAACATGGAGACGTTGGGAACTCTGCCTCTCTTATCCAGCATGCATAGCTTGGAGCAGCTCCCTGCGCCAAGAGGGCAGGAGATTGGCAGAGCAGGGTGAGGCTGGGAATGATGAGTACAAAGCGCCTAACCAAAACCTACAAGGCTGCTTCCCTTCCCTTTTTCAACCAGAAGTATCAAGGCTGTTACATCTCTGTGTCAGGGTTTTTTTTTCTTCACTTGAGTACAAAGGTGGCACATGTGTCATCCAAACTTGTGTTAAAAATCCAATCGAACATGCCACGTTAAACAGTGCCTACAATGCCTAACAAATACCTTGACCTGTGTTTATCATTGCTAATTAACTTGATGCACTTAAAAATACTTCAGCTCAAGCCATATGCCCTAGGAGCCCTGTCCTTTAAAAACTACTTATTCATTCTACTCCCCCGTTATTAGAGAGAAGGTTTTCTGTTTCCCTTAAAGGTGCTTCCCTGAATGTGATGCAGTGAAAGTGCCTGCTGCTGACAGCTGCAGGAGAAAATGAAAGGCAGCAGCAGCGAGAGAGTCAGCCCTGACTCTGCACTCCTGACTGTTTTGCTCTGATGACTGCATTGAGCTCTGATCCTCACAACCTGCCTTGCACCACACTGCCTGTCTTATCTGGCCAGGTGTTACTCTTGTAGACATGCTGTGCTCAGTGGAAAGACCTGCTGCAGCCCCCTCAGTCTAACTGTGAGCCAGGGCATTCTCTGTTACACAGAGAGATGGTATGAACAAACAAAGGCTAACAGGTATGAACAAACAAAGGCTAACAAACAAAGGTGGCACTGTTACAGTACAGGACTCTCTCCTTCAGGTCCTTCCCATAGAGGTTGTATTTCCCCGCTATGTAGCTGAGGATGGCTCTGGTCTGCACCATCTTCATCCCATCAATCTCCACCATGGGCACTTGCTGGAACAGCAGGGTTCCACCTGGGGAAAAGGGGACAGACAAGGAGACATTTTGTCTCTGGACGAGAACCGTTAGTGGGTGTCAGGCAAAGCAACCACGTGTCATGTTTGCTCTTTAGAAGCACAGAATCACTTACACTGCAAAAGATCATCGAGCCCAGACACAAACCTAACACTGCCAAGTCCACCACTCAACCATGTCCCTAAGCATCACCTCCACAGGTCTTTCAAATGCCTCCAGGGATGCTGACTCAACCGCTTCCCTGGGCAAGCCATTCCAACACTTAGCAGCCCTTTCAGTGGCAGGCTTCCTCCTGCTCACAACAAGGGAGGGAAAATGCTCACCATGAAACCAAGAACCATTTCTTAGTGGCATGTCAAGAACTTATGATTATAGCAATCAGCTTCTTGAAGTTTCTTCAGATCTGAGGGAGCACCCAAATGCAGAACTTATCACCGCCCTACGCTGGAGCAGACGAGTCCTGCACCGCGTGGCCCTGGCTCAGATTGTTTTCATGGAGGTTAATACAGAAAGCCTGAAGGATCTGACCCTGCCAGTTTCTGTCATGCCTGGGCAAGCAGTATGGAAATCTGGACTGTTTAAGGGTTTGTCAGCATATACTGTGAATAGAAATGCATGCAATGTCTTTGTGACTGCTCTACTGATTTTAGGTGATGGCAACACCCGCGTAGGCGTGAAGCAGGGACTTGGTGTAAGACTCAAGCGGTGTACATCACTCAGTAGGCTGCAGCAGCCTTATTCTGCAAAGGAAGAAGTCAAGGAACCAATCAGAGAAGCGAGTCAGAGTATCTGCTTTGTGGAATCATATTTTGATTCAACTGATCAGCTACATCTGCCCTTGTATCCACTGTAAGGCAATCCTGCAGACAAACTGTCTGCTAATAAGGGCACATTTTCATTTATGCTCAAAATACTCAAAATATGCCTCAAAATACTTTTTCAAAGCTGGCAGGTGGCAGGGGCTTCTGCCCCATCATTGCTCCTAAGGGAGAGCGTGACGGTGAATGCCGGCCCTAGCTCAGACTTCTTTGAAAGGCCAAGTGAACTGAAAGCGCACAGAGATGTCACTTGGTTTGGAGGAAATGTGACTATCACGTTCACCAAGACAGAAGCTAAAGACAGCAAGGGGAGCAGTTGCCTTGAGAAACGGGGATGCAGCCGAGGTACAGGTTAAACTCGGAAATCTGGGACTGCCCTCATACAGAGTATAAACCAACCACTCTGCAGGCAATCTAAAATGCTAATGAATTTCAAGATGGTCTCCTATTCTACACTTCTATGATGACAAAAAAACAGCATTGTTGTAGGACAGGAGACAGTGGGCACAGAGCAGGGTCAATCACCTGAGCTTAAGGAAAGGCTTTTTTACTGTGAGAGTGACCAAACGCAGGCCTGGGTTGTCCAGAGAGGCCGGGGAGGCTCCATCCTTGAAGACACTGACCTCAGCAACTGGCTCTAGGTGGCTTGCCTGAACAGGAGAGGTGGAGCAGACCATCTGGAGAGGTCCCTTCTGACCCCAGCCCTTCTGTGATTCGGTGAACACCAAAGCAACAGGGTGCATAATGTGATCTACCACACTGCAGCGTGCATCCGTAATACCTCATGTACAATCCAGGCTAGATTTTAAGATTTAATTAAGAGACAGAAGACTTCCTAGGTGTTCTAAGACAAATGAGTATCACCTAACTACTAAGAAATGAAAGCAACTTACTCTTCCGCAACTTCGTCAGGTCATCCTTTGTTTGCAGCAAACGTTCTTCAAACTGCAGGAAGCACAGGAGAAAGGTTGTGTTGTCTCTGCATGTTTTGGCTTCCGCTTTGCACGAGACAATGAGTGCAAAAAGAGTTGTGCTTTGGGCAATTGCATTTTTCACAAAGTCTATCAGATTTGGAAGGAGCATCTTTAAAACCGTGTTTTGCCTCAGTCACATCCTCTCCTCTTGCCTCTCACACGTGATTCATATTGTTGCACACGTAACATTTTGGCTAAAGCTGAGTGGACCAAGAGGCACAAACACCTGTCTGCTGAGCAAACGGTGACCATGCCACTGCCGTTGTCAGTGCTGGCTAGAGATGGTGCAGGGAGAGAGGAGGACAGCTACATTCATACTGCAGCAGCACAACTGTGGTGTGGCTCCTTTGCCTTTAAGCTGGCAAAAGGAGGGACAAAAAAAAAAGAGATCATGTGCCCCGTGCAGCTTCCTGGCACTTTGCCCCTCACCATTACGAAACCTCACAGCTCTTAAAGCACTCAGATCCCCACACTCCCTCTCTGCTTTAGTATCAGAAGCCATTAGAGGTAAATTCAACTGCTCCGTATTTTAGAATATGCAGTACCTTCAGGGATAAGCTGTACTGTAGTAGGCATAATCATTTTTTTTTTCAGTTTTCAACATTGGGATTTAACTAAAGGTCTTCAGAATGGAAAGTGCTCAACCCCCACGGTCAGAGGATGCCAAGTTCTGCTGCTGTGCTGTGAAATTCTTTTGTTTCACTAGGCTAAGCTACTGGCCACTGTTGGCTTGGTCCCCAATGCACTGAAAGTACAACTTCAAACCCTAGACAGCCACATTTCTTGCAAGGAACAATACATACTTGTCATACGCTCTTAGTATAAAAACACAGGCATACCTCAACCCCCACTGCTGCTAGCAGCCAGCGTATCGATTCCATTCGGCCTCGTGCATCGCAGTAGTGCAGGATGGGCTTCCCAGACATGGTTCCACGTGCCTGAGTCCCTACTATCTGTAACAAAGAAAGCATTTTTGCAAAATGAAGATTCAGAATGCTGCTGGTGAGTCTCTATCTGGTTCTAAAGCACTGCTCTAAGTTGTCTGGTTTGAAAACAACGACTTGCAGTCTATCATCAAATTGGTAAAGAATGTAAGAGAGCAGATTGAGAGACTGATCTGCATCGTTTCTCCTTGAGATGTCATTTCTATGTGCAGAAAAGTTTACTTCAGCAGAACTAGCTTAGTTAAGCAGAACTCTGTATGCATTGCAACTGGCCCATGTCTGAGAACAAGCAAATCAAAACCCATTTGCATGCCAAAGTGTTCTTCTCTGACCTAAAGGCAGAGTGTGCGAGGTACACTGCTCCGTTTATTTTTGCATTACCTGAGCATTCAGTTTAGCATTTCATCAGATACACAATATGAACTCAGCCATTGCTGTGCTTTCTCCAGCAGCTATGATGCTCCTTTAAAGCAACAGGAAGGGTTTTTTTCTCGACTGTAAGCATTTGACCTCATTTACAACACTCCCCATTCCTTTCTTTAAGCAGCGCCTTAAGACACCCGGTTTAGTTTTGCCTCTGGTAGCATTAGATTTGCCTTTACCACAGGCAGAGCCAAAGTGCAAGACCTGCTTGGTCCAGTTTCAGCTCTGCCGGAGTTTAAAGCAACAACAGTTTCTGCACAGCCCATCATCCACCCCATTCCGAACCAGGACACCAACACAGGCAGCCAGCACAGAGGCAGTGCCTGCCTTAAATGAGCCTCACAGTTACTAACATTGTGTCAACAACAGAGCTGAAGCAACAGCAGCAAGGAGGAAGTTTAATAGAAAGAAAGAGAGTGAGAAGAAACGCTCCACACTTCTGAGGTCTACGTTTCTTTTTCTGCAATCTGCGCACCCAGAAATCAGATGATTAGGAAATTAACTTAGTTTAGGCTTAGTTTCAAGTGCACTCATTGCCTAGGCACGTCCCAAATCCCAAAAGCTTACCTTGTACACAGAGAGTAGCTCACTCCCACCTCTCAGTAGCTTTGCTGTGAGATATAAAGGTCTCCTGCCCCTCCTACAGAGATCTGCAAACGCTTCCCCACCAATGGGAAACTCCTGTTGCTTACACAAACAAAATTTAAAAAAATAAAAAAAACACCAAACCTAACTGATCCGGTCTGTTTAGTCACCTACAGAAAATAAACTGCTGGCTAATGATGACTGTGCACACAGGTAAGATTCATGGGAACTGGGGATCGATGCAAACACCTATACCTGCAGAAAAATCACAGCCTTTCTCTTCTCAGTATTTTAGGGTCTTTGGACTGTTAGTGGATTGGCACTTGACAGAAGTCCCAGCAGCTAATTCAGCCTGAATCCTTCATAAGCTTCCTTCCCTTTCTTAGTGATGGCAGATATTCTTTCAGGACATTTTTGTACTGATATTAATTCTTGGACATAGGCTTCAGTCACAAAATTTCCCTCAATCTGACCTGGTGTCATGGTTTAGCAAGGAGCTGCTTTTGCTTAGTAACAGGGGGTTTGCAGTGAAGACCTGGTAAAGAGTTAAACTCGCCCAGCTCCTGCCCTTTAGCAATCCTCAGGTCTTTGGTACTTGAGGCTAATTGTGGTCTTTTGTTCCCTGATGGGCCAAAACCCTGACACCTGGGGAAAACTCACAGCAAAGACAATTAATTGTGGGAGACTGTGAATGAAGAGGGGCATCAGAAGACAAACTACCCTCTGTGCTCCTGGCTGTTTACTTCTGTTAACTCTGTGGACTTTAGCAGTCCATAGAGCATAAACTGTCTGTGTAATCAGACTGGTTAATGCTGTTGCAGAGTCACTTGCAGGCAAGGTCACTGTGCTGTATCAAAATCTGATGAATCGCCCTGAACGTGATTGTGGGCTGGGATATTCTTCTTGTATTACACAGGGAGATTGTATGAAGTGCAGTCTATCAAACACAAAATGAGTTACTACAGTACTGGGCTCTCTCCTTCTGGTCCTTCCTGTAGATGGACTTGGATGCTATGCATGCAGCTGGGAATGATCCTCATCCCACCACTCTCCAGCACCAGTGCCTGTTACACCAATGTGGTTCATGCCTGACAACAAAATCAGCTTAATTCTCTGTTCAGAGCTACAGCCACACAAAGCCATCCAAAAGGTCCCCACTGCAACAGCTTGTCTTTTCCAAAGTGCCTTGTGCCCAGATGGAACACTCTACCCTGTGCAGCACGTGAGCAGAGCCAGGCTTCACCAAAGGGGACTCCTCACTGCCAGCACAGCCTTTGGCCTCGGCCTGCTGCTTCAGGCTCTTTCTGCCTTATTTCCTGCTGTCCCCTTCTGCCATTCTGGGAGGTTCTTGTCTCCAGCCTCTGACAGCCTGTGGCAGAGCTCAGGCACCTACCAGAGGTGTCTGTGCTGCTGGGCATGTTCCAGGGCAGCTGCCGGCCCCCGCTGAGCCTGGCTGTGTGGTGTGTGCCCTGCCAGCATGGCCAGCCCTGCAGCGGTGCCACACACAGCCCCCGGCTTCAGGGCCAGGGCCAGGGCCAGGGCCAGGGCCAGGGCCAGCCACCACTCTTAGTGGTGTTGTAGAGGCACAAGATGCCCACCTTCTGGTTTCTGTTAACATCCAGGCTGATGATGAAACAGAGCGCTGCCTAAGAGTGTTCTAATTGCTTGCTTGAGAGGTGACTGCTTTCCCACCTGGCCTTCTGGCACAGGTTTTACTAAACATCAAACCCCGGCTGCCGGAAATTGCTTTTCCAGCATTGTTGGACAGCCATGATTTATGACCCAGAATCCAGCATACTGTGGAGGATTGAAGCTTTCTCTGCACAGACATGAGCACCAAGGTGTTCCTTGTAGTGTCTCACAAAAGCAGACTCACTCTTACATAGTGTGACTGGATTAATCATTACCAGGCCTGGCCAACATAAACTCTAGGAGATATCCCAGGTCAAGTGATTGCTCCTACGAGAACGTGACATCCACTGTGTCTGACTGCTGCAAGGGAAGAAAATGTGAATTCAATCAGGAAAGTCTATCACCGCGTAGGCGACTTGGGAAAACTCATCTCGCCTAACTTTGTAGACACCTGTATGTAGTCTAGCTGTCTAGTCTCTTCTCTAGTTCTCCTCCCCTGGTCTCCTCTCTAGTTTTCCTCTGCCCTGGTGAGGCCTCATCTGGAGTGCTGTGTCCATTTCTGGGCTCCCCAGCTTAAGGGGCACAGGGAGCTTCTGGAGGGGTAGTTATGAATTCCGATGAAGCCAGTTCTTTCAACTTGCCCTTAACGCGTAGGGGAGAGGAGTACAAGTCTTCAGAGGGTGATTTATGCCAACGCTGACATTTCTTACTCTACCAGTGATCTCCATCACAATTCTGGGCAAGTTCTCACTTAGGAAAATCCGACAGAGGTGTCAGGTGTATCCTGCATGCCTGAAGGCTCTTGATCTCTGAAAATCATCTAGGATTGGCCATTCAGTAGTTAAATCTAGGGGAAATGTCAAAGATGCCTTAATCACTCAGAGTGGATAGTCACCTCAGCTGCTGCTGTTGCCCATCAGCTTCTTTCCATCAACCTCCTCCTTTAAAACAACAAGGTATAAATATTTTGTTTTATAAAACTGTGGTTGTTTCAGACTTTTTGCATTTTCCCCTCTATGTAGTAATGCACCTGAAGGAAAAAGGACCCGTGGCCCACCCAGACTTCAGTTATGTGAGACTGTAAGCTGCATGAGGCTCAGACACAGGCCTCAGATGCAGGCTCAGACTTTGGTTACATTAGCCTGGGAACAGTGGGCCTGAAGAATCATCAAGGACGAGTTGCTCGTTAGAGTACAGATATGAAGGCAGCTGTGCGTGTGGGAAAGAAACTGTGTAGGCTTAAAAGAATGTAGCAAGGCAGAACCTGAAGGAGTATGTGAGACCGACAGGCTTATTATAAACAGCACAGTTGCCCTTTAGAGAAAAAGACCAATTAGAATTATTGCAATCAAGCCAGCTTTGTATTGCTTATAAAGTCTGATGCTCGTTAGTAAAGTTGGAGTTATGACTTTAACCATATTGGTGTCTGTCATTTCTCCGGCGGTGCTCTCTCCGACACCTCTATATAAAACATATCTAGAATTATGGTAATTGGGAGCCAACACTTAAAATGTACGTGCAAGGGAAACCAGTGCCCACACAAACTTTTCTGCCTTAGTGTATTTACAGAGGAGGAGCAGAAAAAGCAGCCTCACCTATAGCTAATGAGACCTATTGGGGCATACCCCACACTGCATTGCTGCAGAAATAAAGTGCAGCTCCAGCATTTCATCTCACTTAAAACAAACTTCCCATGGGTCGCGGTATTTCCAAGCTGCTGCTGCCTGTGCTCAGCACACTTGGAAAGTGTCGCTCGCACTCAACTCATCAGTTTACGGACTGGGAAAAAAAGAATCGCAAACTCCGTTCCGGCACAAGCCTTTGAGTGAGCAACAAGTGGGTGACTTTAACAGCAAGCCCATAATCTGCTGCAAGATCTTGACCTTTCTTCCTAACTAGATGTGGCCCCCAAAGTCGATCCCTGCAGGACGCTGTTCCTCCAACACAGCTCGCACAGGCTGGCTCAGGAAGAGTGCCCTGACAGCACCGGCCTTTGGCTGCATGGAGCTGGG
>WBNH01011176.1:12724-30427 GCA_013401255.1 Urocolius indicus | reverse complement strand
TCAAGACAAGAATTTTTAAACCTATGTTTGAGAGATGTTCCTGGCAATCTCGTAATGCAAAGTTCCCAGACCTTTACTCTGCATGTGTGTTAGTGTACTGTAGGTTTTCCTTTTTTTTTTTTTCTCTCCCAGTCACAGAGCAATGTGAAAACCAAGTATATGAAAGCAAACTTTGTTTCACTAGAAGTTTTCACTGGTTATAAATCTTTTCTATTTTGTTTTGATAACTTTTCATTGTCAGGCCTTTTATGTTCTTTCCCAGTGGTTTACCTGTGAGTTCTTTCTCTATAAGAAGGATGCTGAGGTGATGGAGCATGTCCAGAGATGAGCAATTAAGATGGTAAAGTGTTGGCAGAACAAGTCTGATGACGAGTGGCTGAGAGAGATGGGGATGTTTAGCCTAGAGAAGAGGAGGCTGAGGGGAGACACAATACATACCTACGAATACCTCAAAGGAGGTTATAGTGAGATGGGCATTAATCTCTTCTGCCAAGTAATGAATGACATGACAAGAGGAAATGGCCTCAAGTTGCACCAAGGGAGGATTACATTAGAGATTAGGAATGACTTTTTCACAGAGAGTACAGTTAAACACTGACACAAGCTGCCCAGGGAGGTGGTGGAGATGTTTAAGAGATGTGTAGATGAGGTGGGACAGGGTTTAGTGATGAGTTTAGTGGTTGGACTTGATCTTAAAGGTCTTTTCCAACCAAAATGATTCTATGATTCTTTCCATTTGCATGTGTACAGTCACCTCCCAGCACAGCTGTATTGGCAAGTTGCTGTAAAATGGCACCTGAAGAGTCTAGTTCGTATTGCTAGGAGAAAGAAGAAAGGAAGTGAACATTTTGCTTAGAATGATGAGCTGACCTGAGCATCGGTAGTTTGTTGCTGAGATTAAATCAGTTATAACTTGTCATGTGAAGGAAATGAGGGCCTATAGAATCTCAAGATGGCAGTTTGTTTTAGGTAGAGCTGCCTGCCATCATGCTGCAATGAGGCAGAGATTTCAAACATTTTCACATGTTGAAACTCCAGATAGGTGAGTTAAAGCCAGTTTTAAAAGATTTAGGTATATGTCTTCCATATAATGCCAGTAGGTGCAGTGAAATTTAGGGGAATTTAGATGTTCAAGTGATGTGAGATCATTTTTGCTTCAAGGTATGGAGGTTTTTTTTTTTAATAAAATGAATCATTCCATGATTGTGTTTTTAAAGGGCAGCATTTTCTTTGTTTTCCTGTGATGTACTTACTTCTGAAGAAATAGAAGAAATTAGTTTTAAATTTGAAGGCTTTTCTTTTGCACTATTGTATCTTGGTTGTATTCTTGATTTTTAATGATGCAGTTTTCAAAAAATTCTTATGTGGTAATCCCTAATACTTTAGGTCTTGCAGTTCTCATCAGCTAATTGTTTTTAGTACCTAGATGTTTGAAAATCCCAGTTTAAGTGCTGAGAATGCTAAATAAAGGATCTTCTGGTAATTACACGTTACTAGAATTTTTATTACTCTGTTGGGAAACAGCTGGGGAAGTGCAAACTAAACAGAGGAAGTGCATAGTAGTTGCAGTCTTTATTGCAAATCATGTATGTGAAGTATTTCACAGTTTTGAGCTTATATCAGTTGTGATGAACAGTTGTGAAGAAAAAGTTTTTCCTACCACTGTATATAAAAAATAATATCAAAGCTAACTATGTACAGAGTGTAGAAGAGATGAAAGTCAAAAGATGATTCTTGTTAGCATTTACTCATTTATGGTAGATGAGGTACTTAACTAACTTGTTTTGGCCCTTGCTTTTGCACCAGAGCCGTTCCTTCCACTAACAACTAACAGACTAAAATCCTGCAAGACAAGAACATGTATTTGGAGTTCTTGTTGTCTGATGGATTTTGTCCGTTTTAAACAAGGTTTTCCTTGTGTTTAATTTTTGTTCCTGCTTATACTTCCTATTACACAGGCAGCACCAAAAATATAAACTGTTTCTGGCATCATCAGGGACAGCAGCAGAAGACTTTCATTAAGAATGTTTCACTGTTTCCTTTTATTTAGGACAAAAAGGGACTTTTAATATAAGTTTCAAAGAATATATAAAATTTAAATTAAGAGAATGCATTTTCATTCTAAGAGCTTGTTATCTATTGTGTGGATTGAAAAATCCAGGAAAATAGGGAAATTTGGCTCAAAGAAAAGATTAGTGTACCTTTTGTTCTTCTTTAAACACACATTTGTTCTGTCAGATACATAGTCACAGTTCAATGTAATGGAACGTGAAGCCTGGATTATCTCTGAAGATCTAGTAGCTCTCAAAGATTTGTTTATTAGTGCACAGCTACTTCTTCATTGACAGCTGGGGGAAATGGAACATATGGCACTCATGGAAAACACAAGTTGCAGGCTGGCCCATCCTGCTTTGCTGCAGAAAGATAAAAAAGAGAACAGAATTGTGTCTGGGAGGAAGGTAAAGTAGAATTAGGAAATTAATTCTGATTCATTGTAGTCTGTATTGATATTATGACAATTAAAATGAATAAACTTCAGTTTGCAAAAGTAAAGAAGTAGAATTTGCTGACTTTTCAAGAGAGACTCAATTTAGTGTCAATATTGTAGATAAAAATAGCAAGCAGATTTAGCTTTTCCAAGAATACAGTTACAGGTATGTTTGGAAGCTTATAGCCTTCATCAAAAAATAAATGGAATGATTTTTTTGGTCTAGTGGGTGAAAAGCATATGTTAACTGTCATTGGATGAGTTTGGGAGAAAGAGAGAAGGTGAGAGAAGACATGCAAAACTTCAGTATATGTAGCTCAAGTTAGTTTCTTGATATTATTTCTCTTTTTTCTTATTATTTAGTAATATTTTAGTAATGAAGGATAATTTAGAAATTAGCAAGATTCCTGGAGAGTGGAGGAGCATTTCTGTGCCACCTTAGGCAGTTTGATCACGCCTACCTATACACAGAATCATAGAATGGTAGGGTTGGAAGGGACCTTTAGAGATCATCTAGTCCAACCCCCCTGCAGAAGCAGATCCACCTAGATCAGGTGGAACATGTCCAGACAGGTTTTGAAGACCTCCAAGGAAGGAATCTCCACAACCACTTTGGGAAGCCTGTGCCACTGCTTCATCGCCCTCACAGTAAAGAGGTTTTTCTTATATTTAAATGGAACTTTTTGTGTTCCAGCTTCATCCCATTACCTCTGCATACTTGTCTCCATCTTCCTGTGTAACACTTTTAACTATAAACTGTGGCAGCTTTATCTTCATTTGCAAATTTTAATAAGGTATTCAATAATGTGGCATTTAGATTCTCATATTCATATAGGAGTTTTCAGTTTTGTTTTGTTTTTTAAAACACTGGTCAGCATTGATAATCTCATTAGATTATTACTGGTTTTGGGTTTTTTTTCACTTTTTGGCTAGTTTTTCTGCATTGTATAAGAAATTATTCTACTGTAGTGTAACTGCGAGCTTTACAGGCAGTGTTTTGTTTTTCCTGTAACTAAAGCCAGTTGTAATTCATCCAGAAAAGAGTGAGAGAGTTTTTCCAGTTCTGTTCTGTTCTGGGCCTCAACACAGGCTGTTTCCCCATGCCATCACCATATTTTTTTGCCTCTCACAGAAGTGGTAGGACTTGTTGGTTTTGGCTGGATGGTTTTCTTCAGTCTACTTTCTCACTCACTCTCTGGGAGAAGGGAAGAGATGCATCAACATATAGAAATGAGATAAGAAATGCCAACTTACCTTTCTACTATATATTTAAATTTGCAATGCACAATGAATTAGGCTTTTCATCACAGGGGTCACTTGATGCCAAAAAGAATAGAAGTGAGTTGCCCCAGGCTGAGTGACAGGCCAAGTTTTGAAGGTTTGGAGATCACCTGTCACAGGAGAGGTAAGTTCACTGCCTCGGTGTGGCAGGAGGGTTAATTTGAGAAGATAAAGCTCAGCTGAACCAAGACCACTTTAACTCTGAATACCAGCATGCTATGTCAAGATTTGTGATATTTTAGAAGCATTTTCATATTGACTCTTTTTTCAGTGTGTCTTATCACATTGGCAGTCTGATTCTCCCAAGTTTCCATTCTTACATAAGAGGTGGTATTACAGTGTCCCTTGTGGAGGAGGACATCTGGGCTTTGCAAGAAGGACTCGGAATTCCAAGTGAGGAGAAAGAAATCAAAGAAAGAGGGATCAACACTTGAGCAAGTGCTGAGCTTTGAAAGATGGTGCCTGTATTCAGTTGTGTGCCAGAACTTTAAATTTATAGTTTTCCACTTACAGTAAGAATGCTGGAGCCCAGATTATTTTGGAGGCTTTTTGATAGCCAAAAAAATGTGCAATACACTATAAAGAAATAGAGAGTGGTTGCTTGGAAAGTTATAGGAAAAGAAGCTGCATCTTTATGTTTACTCCATAGAACATTGTTGAAGTAGGATATGGGGCACTGCATCAAGATTACTGAGTATTAGACCTGTCAGAAAACAAAGCAGTTGCAAAGCAGTCCTGTTAAATGTTCAGATATGTTATGATCTAGATAAGGTAAAGGAGTTTGCCTTCATCCCATACTTTGGCATACCTTGGTTTTCAAGGTATTTTAATTCTAACCGTTTTATTTGATGTCTTCCTTACATTATAGATTTATTTCTTGGGATTAGTAGTAGTTTGTGATATGTATTTGCCTGGAGGATGGCACAGAAATGTAGCTAGAAACCTACAGATCAGAAAAATACACAGTCTTAATAAAGAAAAAGGTTGAACTGTGTGAAGAAAATAATCTAACCTAAAAATATTTTTTGAGTGTTCTCTATTTTTTTAGTTATTGCCTTCTTGATTTTTTTGGTAAGGATTCTCTTTTCCAAAAGTGCTAGGTAAAATGAGGAAAAAGGAAGAGAGCTGTGGAGGAGACTAGAAGGGAGTCATGGGGAACATATGAGAGATGGTGAGACTGGAAAGGGATAGAGAGAGGATTGAGAGAAAGGAGATGTGAAAGACTGCAAAGGCAGAGAAGAGAAAGCGGGCTCTGGAAGAGGACCATGCCAATCACTCTGTGTGATTAGGAGCCACCTTTTATGTGACTTTTATGAGTGAGGTTTCAGTAAAGAGACCTGCACATCTTGGGGTTTGATAAAAGAACATCTTATGCCTAAGCACCTTTTGTGGTCCATCACAGCTTGAAATGTGTGTACTGGCTCCCAGTGACAGTTAGTGGGAATTTTAATGCAGTTGTAAATTTGGTTTTAGAGTAGGCACATTTTTGAGGAGGTAATAGCAAATTTACTATCTTTTTCTAATGACCCAAGACTCTCATGTAAATGAGTCCCCAGTCTCAATACATGAATGTTGCCGTTGCCGTTGTTGCCGTTGCTGAAGTCAGCCACCTGCAATGTGCTCAGGAATTGAAGCTATGGCAGCAAAAGCGGTTTGCAATAGGCATTGAGAAGCATTATGGAAAGTCTGTTATGGAAAGTCTGTCTTTGATTTGTATGTATGTTGCAGTCAAAGTCAGTGGTTGGAGTATATGAATGTTATCTGAAACAGCTATTGCTGCTCTTGTTGAAAGAGCTTTGTATAAATGTGTGCATATATATAGTTTGTTTTCTGTTTTATAACACTAAGCTTGGCTTCAGGCTCTTGTTACTGCTGTCTAGTGGTAACATTTCACTGTTCACTAACTGCAGCATTTACTGTTTTATGTTTTACTAATCTGGGAAAGATACTTGAACTGAATCAATTACATTTTGAAGTAAGGTATTGATCTGAAACAGGACTTCCGTGATAGGAAAGATTCAAGAATGATAGGTCAGTCATTGCCTTTCTTAGCTGTCCACAGTAAGTTATAAGGTAGGGTTACTGACAGTTACATTTTGTAGGCAAATTTTGCCTCAGCTGTAGCATCTATTT
The DNA here is from genome assembly GCA_013401255.1 of Urocolius indicus. Lineage (NCBI taxonomy): Eukaryota > Metazoa > Chordata > Aves > Coliiformes > Coliidae > Urocolius > Urocolius indicus. The sequence continues at coordinate 24,525 of WBNH01011176.1, read as the reverse complement.
GGTGCAAATACACTGTAAATTTGCCTTATCCATTTCATAAATAACATTGCAAAAAGCTGGGTTGTAGTGTAGACTAATGGGTATGGCTTGTACACCTAGTGAGATTTCCTTAAGTAGCCAACTTGAGTTTGAAGTAAGTGTCCTCTGTTATGTAGGAAAAGTACAAAAATTGAGGCATATTCACTGTCAATTAATTACGAGTAATGTGAGATTGTTGTGATTTTCTTTAAAAGTGCAACTTCTCATGGACTGTGGTTAACAAAGCAATACTTTACCCTCACATCATCTGCTGGTGCAATTCCTGAATGTGGCATAAGTTTAGAACTTGAGATCTAGCTAGCTAAACCAATGAAAGGTAAGAGACAGATGATTTTACTTGAAAGAGAGAGGAGCTCAGCTGAAGAGAGTTTTTAGGGGTCTTTATTTCTGTAGAAATCTGTTAGGACTAGGGTAAATTGTGTACTTACAGCTTTGGTATCATGACATTTTTCAAAGGATTAATTCAGATGACTTTAATGAGTCATGAGTGCAGGAGAAAGAATTGAGCTGAACTATCTTCAGTCATGTCCTCTCAGAATAAGATGTTTTACACATTTGTCTCAATGGATTACAGTTTCAGACTCAGCTTTGCAATTGTTGAATGCATAACTTCAAAAAAATTCTAACAGCTACAGAAATTTTCTTTCAGTTTGCTGTCACTTGAAAAAGGTTTCCTTTGTTTTTCCATTCTGAGTACATGATTTGTATGATCTGTGTAGCATTTCTTTATGTAAACATATACCTTAAGTGTGATTTATCGGAAGTGCATGGTCTTACCTGATACCAAAATATTATTCAAGGAAAGCATGATGAAGTGGCAACTGGAAGCTATATGTAGCCTTATATTTGTGTTTCCTGGCCCTCAGTGAGGACCTCAGTCATCCTGATATCAGTTGTAGGTACAACATGGCATGGCATAAGCAATCTAAGAGGTTTCTGAAGGCATTGGTGACCACTTCTTGACCCAATTGATAGAGGAACCAATGAAGAGAAGTGCTCTGAGGCACCTCATACTTACAAACAAGAAAGACCATATTTTCAGCACTGAGACCTGCAGTGACCATGGTGCAGAGTCATGATCCTGAGTGGAGGGAACAGGTCAAAAATCAAGATCATGACGACCAGGAGACCAGACTTTGGCCTCTTCAGGGATCTGCTTGAAAGAGCAATATAGGATAAGGTCTTGAAGGGAAGAGGGTTGCAAGAAAACTAGTTGATTCTCAAAGATAACCTCCTTCAAGATCACAAGTGGTCCATCCTAGTGAGCAGAAGTGGGACCATCCTAATGAGCAGAAGTGGGAGCATCCTAATGAGCAGAAGTCAGGCAGAGGCCTGCATGGGTGGACAAGGAGCTCCTGGCAAAATACAAATGTAAAAAGAAATGGGCAAAGAAGAGCCTCATGTGGTTCAACAAGGGCAAGTACAGAGTCCTGCATCTGGGAAAGAACAACCCCACGCACCAGTACAGGCTGGGGATTGACCTGCTAGAGAGCAGCTCTGTGGAGAGACACCTAGGAGTGCTGGTTGATGAAGCTGGAACACAAAAATTTCAATTTAAACATAAGGAAGATGTATTTCACTGTGAGGGTGACGGAACCCTGGCACAGGCTGCCCAGGGAGGGTGTGAAGTCTCCTTCTCTGGAGGTCTTCAATACCCACCTGGATGCATTCCTCTGTGACTTGATCTAGATGCACCTGCTTTGGCAAGGGAGTTGGACTAGATGATCTCTAAAGGTCCCTTCCAAACCCTATCATTCTGTGATTCTATCTAGAAGGCAGAAGCAGGGACAGGTAACCAGGGAGAGGTATAGAGATGCCGAGAATGCAGGGATGAGGATAGGAAGGCCAGAGCCCAGGCGGAGTTTGATCTAATGATGAGTGTCAAACAATAAATGTTTCTATAAATACATAAGTAGAAAAAGGAAGGCTAAGGAAAATGTGGGCCTGTTGCTGAATGGGGCAGGGACCATAGTGACACAGGACATGGAAATGGCTGAGATACTGAATGCCTTCTTTGCCTCAGACTTTACTAGTTAAGACATCATAAAAGTCTTCAGAAACCCAGTGACTTGGACACCAGGCAGAAATTATGGAGTAAAGAAGACATACCCTCAGTGGAAGAGGATCAGGTTAAATAATAATTAAGCAAAATGTGCATATGTAAGTGCGCGGTCTCTGGATAGGAACTGGCTGGTGTTGTTGTGAGGCCACTGGTTAATAATTTTTGATCAATTGTGGTGACTGGTAGAAGTGCTTGAGGATGGGACGAAAGCAAATATCACCCCCATCTTCAAGAAGGGCAAGGATCCAGAGATCTACAGGATGATCACCCTGTCTTCAGTCCCTGAATAGGTGATGGAACAGCTAATCCTGGAAACCATTTGCACATGAAGAGCAAGAAAATCAACAGCCAAGGTGAAGTCATGCTTGACCAATATGATAACCTTCTGAAATTACTGGCTTGATAGATAGTGAGCAGTGGATATTGTGTATCAAAAATCTCTGAAATCTCTGTCATCTACTGTTTTTTGATACTTCTCCTCACAGAGAAGCTGATAAAGTGCAGTCTGGATTATGAGATAGTGAGGTAGTCTGAAAACCAATTGGATGACCAGGCTCAGAGGGTGATCATCAGTGGCAAAGTCTAGTTGGAGGCCAGTAACTAGCAGTGTATAGGTCAATACTGGGTCCAGTCCTGTTTGCTGTTTAGTGTCTTCATTAATGATCTGGATGATGGGGCAGAGTGTACTCTGAACAAGGCTTTGGATGACACCAAACTGAGAGGAATTGCTGATAAACCAAAGGTTGTGCAGCCATTCAGACACTAAAGAACTTAAAAGCTGGAGAAATGGGCTCATAGGAACCTCAAACAAAGGGAAGTGCAAAGTCCTGCACCTGGCCAGGAAAAATCCAAGGCACCACTTACTGTGGGCAGACTGGCTGGAAAACAGCTTTTCAGCAAGGACTTGCAGGTCCTGGAGAGCACCAAGTTGAAGATGAGCCAGCAATGCACCTTTGCAGCCGCAAAGACTAATTGAATCCTGGCTGCCAATCTGGATGAGTTCCTGTTTGACTTGCTCTAGGTGATCCTGCTCTGGGGGGGGTGGGGGGCGGGGGGCAGAGTGTGGATTAGATATCTTTCAAGGTCCCTTCCAGCCCTTGAGATTATGTAATTCTGTGATTCTGCACTAGGAGGAGTGTTGCTAGCAGACTCCTTTCAGCACTGGTGAGGCCACATCTGGAGTGCTGGGTGGAATTCTGGGTTCCCCTGTACAAGAGAGGAAAAAATCACAGAATCATCAAGGGAGGTTGTTCCTCTGAACTTCGTTTTTGATGTAAAACCTGTCTAGGTGTTACTATAAGTTTTATAGGATACGCACACACGTGTGTGCAGGCACATGTGTGTCTGCAATGTCTGTGATTGTCTTTTTTGGTTTTTTAATGAAGTTACTTAAAAAATACTCTTAGTGTTACTATTTCCAACAGTAGCAGACTCTTATCCCCTGGACTCTGCCACAAATAGCTTTTGCATATGAATCATGTGAACTGTTTTACAAAGCCTCATAGCCCATGTGCAAAACATTGGAGGATTTGACCCGAGGTGGTAAGTGTTAGTTCTGGCAATTCTGCTCTGATGCTTACATCAAAAGTGTTCGAAGTGATTTAGAATTACAGAATGAAGACTAACTTAATCCTGTGCTTTTATAGCACAAAGGACTGGAGTGAGCTATGTGATTTCTGTTTTACATAATTGTTCCTTGCTGAAAATGTATGTATTTAAGCTTTTGTTTTGTTTTGTTTTCTAAGAATGCTGTAATTGCACGGCATGTTTTCAGATGCATTGTCACTTCCACTTTATACTTAGCAGCAGAAATAGCACTGAAATAGTGAGTTACATACATGTNTTTCACTGTGAGGGTGACGGAACCCTGGCACAGGCTGCCCAGGGAGGGTGTGAAGTCTCCTTCTCTGGAGGTCTTCAATACCCACCTGGATGCATTCCTCTGTGACTTGATCTAGATGCACCTGCTTTGGCAAGGGAGTTGGACTAGATGATCTCTAAAGGTCCCTTCCAAACCCTATCATTCTGTGATTCTATCTAGAAGGCAGAAGCAGGGACAGGTAACCAGGGAGAGGTATAGAGATGCCGAGAATGCAGGGATGAGGATAGGAAGGCCAGAGCCCAGGCGGAGTTTGATCTAATGATGAGTGTCAAACAATAAATGTTTCTATAAATACATAAGTAGAAAAAGGAAGGCTAAGGAAAATGTGGGCCTGTTGCTGAATGGGGCAGGGACCATAGTGACACAGGACATGGAAATGGCTGAGATACTGAATGCCTTCTTTGCCTCAGACTTTACTAGTTAAGACATCATAAAAGTCTTCAGAAACCCAGTGACTTGGACACCAGGCAGAAATTATGGAGTAAAGAAGACATACCCTCAGTGGAAGAGGATCAGGTTAAATAATAATTAAGCAAAATGTGCATATGTAAGTGCGCGGTCTCTGGATAGGAACTGGCTGGTGTTGTTGTGAGGCCACTGGTTAATAATTTTTGATCAATTGTGGTGACTGGTAGAAGTGCTTGAGGATGGGACGAAAGCAAATATCACCCCCATCTTCAAGAAGGGCAAGGATCCAGAGATCTACAGGATGATCACCCTGTCTTCAGTCCCTGAATAGGTGATGGAACAGCTAATCCTGGAAACCATTTGCACATGAAGAGCAAGAAAATCAACAGCCAAGGTGAAGTCATGCTTGACCAATATGATAACCTTCTGAAATTACTGGCTTGATAGATAGTGAGCAGTGGATATTGTGTATCAAAAATCTCTGAAATCTCTGTCATCTACTGTTTTTTGATACTTCTCCTCACAGAGAAGCTGATAAAGTGCAGTCTGGATTATGAGATAGTGAGGTAGTCTGAAAACCAATTGGATGACCAGGCTCAGAGGGTGATCATCAGTGGCAAAGTCTAGTTGGAGGCCAGTAACTAGCAGTGTATAGGTCAATACTGGGTCCAGTCCTGTTTGCTGTTTAGTGTCTTCATTAATGATCTGGATGATGGGCCAGAGTGTACTCTGAACAAGGCTTTGGATGACACCAAACTGAGAGGAATTGCTGATAAACCAAAGGTTGTGCAGCCATTCAGACACTAAAGAACTTAAAAGCTGGAGAAATGGGCTCATAGGAACCTCAAACAAAGGGAAGTGCAAAGTCCTGCACCTGGCCAGGAAAAATCCAAGGCACCACTTACTGTGGGCAGACTGGCTGGAAAACAGCTTTTCAGCAAGGACTTGCAGGTCCTGGAGAGCACCAAGTTGAAGATGAGCCAGCAATGCACCTTTGCAGCCGCAAAGACTAATTGAATCCTGGCTGCCAATCTGGATGAGTTCCTGTTTGACTTGCTCTAGGTGATCCTGCTCTGGGGGGGGTGGGGGGCGGGGGGCAGAGTGTGGATTAGATATCTTTCAAGGTCCCTTCCAGCCCTTGAGATTATGTAATTCTGTGATTCTGCACTAGGAGGAGTGTTGCTAGCAGACTCCTTTCAGCACTGGTGAGGCCACATCTGGAGTGCTGGGTGGAATTCTGGGTTCCCCTGTACAAGAGAGGAAAAAATCACAGAATCATCAAGGGAGGTTGTTCCTCTGAACTTCGTTTTTGATGTAAAACCTGTCTAGGTGTTACTATAAGTTTTATAGGATACGCACACACGTGTGTGCAGGCACATGTGTGTCTGCAATGTCTGTGATTGTCTTTTTTGGTTTTTTAATGAAGTTACTTAAAAAATACTCTTAGTGTTACTATTTCCAACAGTAGCAGACTCTTATCCCCTGGACTCTGCCACAAATAGCTTTTGCATATGAATCATGTGAACTGTTTTACAAAGCCTCATAGCCCATGTGCAAAACATTGGAGGATTTGACCCGAGGTGGTAAGTGTTAGTTCTGGCAATTCTGCTCTGATGCTTACATCAAAAGTGTTCGAAGTGATTTAGAATTACAGAATGAAGACTAACTTAATCCTGTGCTTTTATAGCACAAAGGACTGGAGTGAGCTATGTGATTTCTGTTTTACATAATTGTTCCTTGCTGAAAATGTATGTATTTAAGCTTTTGTTTTGTTTTGTTTTCTAAGAATGCTGTAATTGCACGGCATGTTTTCAGATGCATTGTCACTTCCACTTTATACTTAGCAGCAGAAATAGCACTGAAATAGTGAGTTACATACATGTTGAATAAGTGGTGCCAGTGCAGAAGCAGACATTCAGCTGTATGCATAGCACTAGTCCATCTGGACTTACAAATCATTTTTTAGAAAGTCTAATTTTTTCTTCTGCAGAGCTTTCGATGGTGTTTATTAAATGTGTTTGAAGCCCCTCTCTCTGTAAATTTAACTTTGGAAATAGCAAAAGTCGTATTATTAATGATATTTGCTGTCATCAGAAAAAAGTCACTACAATGTGATTTTAGGATGTGGGATTTTAGAATGAATGAGAGCTGTTTCCCTGGTAACAAACATGGAAGAGGGTTGTGAATTCTAGAGAACACGAGCTGAGTATCTGAAATAGCTGCTGTTTTTTTGGGAGTTGTTTTTTTGATTGCCCCTTCTGTTCTCTTCCATCGTCAATTCCTACCCCCAAATTTATTTCTTTATACATTTGTGGAGAGGAAGGTTTGCATTGTTAGTAAAAACCAGCAGATAATACTTCAGAATTTTACCTGGCACAGATACCAGGAATGCTCATTGGTAAATGAGCAGGACAAGTGAAGAATACATTTTATTTTTGAGTTATATTCCTATTGGAAAACAAGAACTGTATGTGAGACATAGAGACAAAATATGCTTTGGCTTTTCCTCAGGTCATTAAAAACACTGTCTTGTCCCTGCCTTGTAGTAGTGGAAACAGTTGTGGCTTTGTTTTCATGTAACCATGTACATTACACTGTGAATCTAATTTCAGCATTTAATATAGTACCTCCATGAATGCAGTTAACAGAACAGGCAGAGTAAACCTTGAAGATGGCTGAATGATTCTGAAGGTTTTCTTTCTGATAAACCTCAAAAAATTAATTTTCTCCTGCTTTAGGTATCCTTGAAATAAATAACTTCATTCTGTATAGCTTTTCTGTCTCTGTTGTTTTTGAAACATAATATTTTGTTGCTCCAGCATTAGAATTTTTCAGTAAGTCAGGTTTATTTACGTAAAAGCCACCGTTTGTTAGTTTCCTGTTTACATGCTAGCACCATTTAATGCTATGTATCAAACCGTTAATCCTACAGTTATAGAAGGAAAAAGCCTAACAACTGTAATGCAAAATATTTCAGATCCTGTTTAAATATAGTTAGGTTTTAATGCAAGCAGAAAATGTCCTAATTTAATTAGTAAATGTTGATGTCTTTATTCTCACAATTCTTTCTGCCCATGAGTACTTTTCTGTAAAAAAAGTCAGAAATGTGTCCTGTCATAGAGGCTTGAGAGCAGAGGCTTAGGGCTACATAGTTCAGAGTTGGTTAAGTTGGCTATAGCTGTAAACATTATTCTATCAGTGTGCCTTTTCCAGTGAACACTCATAACTTGAGAAGAGGTTTAATACTTTTTTAATACTAGGTTATGGTCTAAAGATGACATTGAACATAAAGTCATAGAATCATAGAATGCTAGGGTTGGAAGGTGCCTTTAGGGATCATATAGTCCAACCCCTCTGTAGAAGCAGGTTAACCTAGATCAGGTTGCATAGGAACATGTCCAGGCAGGTTTTGAAAGCCCCCAGAGGAGACTCCACACCCTCCCTGGGCAGACTGTGCCAGGGCTCCCTCACCCTCACAGTAAAATCGTTTTTTCTTATGTTTAAATGGAACTTTTTGTGTTCCAGCTTCATTCCATTACCCCTTGTCCTGTCACTAGCTACTACAGATAAAAGGGATATCCAAACATCTGACANCCCCAGCCTGTCTTGGTGCATGGGATTGTTCCAGGTGCAGGACTCTGCACTTGTCCTTCTTGAACCTCACGAGGTTCCTCTCTGCTCATCTCTCAAGCGAGTTGAGATCCTGCTGAATGGCAGCACAGCCTTCTGGGGAACCAGCCAGTCCTCCCAGTTTGGTGTCATCAGCCAACTTGCTGAGGGTACACTCTCTCCCCTCATCCAGTTTGCTGATGAGGATGTTGAACAAAACTGGCCCCAGAACTGAGCCCTGTGGAACTTCACTGGCCACAGGCCTCCAACTCGATTCTGTGCCATTGATCAACCTCTGGGCTCCGTCATTCAGCCAATTCTCAATCCACCTCACCATCCACCTCAGCCAAGCCTCACTGTCTGAGCTTTCTGATGAGGATATTATACAAGACAGTGTCCAAAGCCTTGCTAAAGTCAAGACAGATGACATCTGCCTCTCTCATCTAGCCAGCCAGTTATGCTCTTGTAGAAGGCTCTCAGGTTGGTCAAACAGGATTTCCCCTTGGTGAATTCCTGTTGACTCAACCTGATAACCATCTTTTCCTTCATACATTTAGTAACAATGCTAAGGATGGGTTGTTCCATCACCTTTCCAGGGATGGAGATGGGGCTGACTGGCCTGTAGTTTCCCAGGTCGTCCTTCTTACCCCTTTTGAAGACTGGAGTGACATTGGCCTTTTATGACCCTATGCCTTACCTTTTTGGTTTACTTGTGGCATTTTGACTTGTTATGCTTGACAGCAGGGACAACTGGAAAGGTAGTTTGGACTTCTCTTGCTTCTGCTGGGACCACAGGACTTGCTCAGGCAGACATCCAGTGTCTTGGCTCTTGGCAGCACCACAGCTGTTTAGTGAGACACAGTAGCCAGGGCAATGCAGCAACAGACAAAATATATTTGCATACTAAGTGACCTACATCTGTTCAGGTATGGAAAGTGGAAGTGAGGGTATGGGTAGGGCTGTACTGTAGATTAAGTTATCATTGCCATTTAAGAGCTCATGATTGTGAAGAGCAGGCCAGATCTCATTTGTTTGTACTGATAAAGTATGGATCAAGGATTTACAATAGGCTTTATTACATTTGTCAAAGCAGGTGTTCTGTTGTTCTTTTAATGATGGTAGGTTTAGCAAAAGTAGTTAGTTAGATTTGCTTTGTCCTTAGCAATTGCAACCTTTTAGTTTTGTTGTGGCTGTATTCACACCCACAGAGTCTTCAGCAGAATGAGAGCACAGAGTTGTGTTTTTTGGGGCTCTGTTGATTTTTCATTTTTTCACTGTTTTGTTTGGTTTTTTTTAAATAACTTGTTGTTTCCTCTGTAAATAATTCAGATATTAGACTTGGAAAATAAAGTTAATAGCAAAGGAGTACTTAATTAAATGGCAGAATTATAATTTTTTTTTTTCATTGAGAAAGGGTTTTGGGTAGGTAACACCTATATGGCAGTCAGTAGTTGGAAGCAGAGGGGAAAAAAGAGTGCTTGAAGTGACTGGAAAGAGGGCAAATATGTGACACTACTTAATGTATTTAGATCTCGACTTTTGAGAATATTCTGTACATATTCAGTAGAATATGTATGCCATATTTTGGCATGATTTAACTTGTAATGATTCAACAGATCGTTTCCTGAATTACTAAATGCACTAGATATAGTCTGTGCAAGTGCCTACCACAAATGACATTGGGAAGTAAAACACAATTTGTCTGGGGTTTTTTTGAGTTTTGTTTATTTGTTTTTGGGGTTTTTTAATGCGAATAACCTTTTCAAACTCGCTTGTAATAACAGAATTCCAGCATCTTGGAGTTATGTAGCCATGTTTTAATACTCCCCTGCCCCCTTCTCTAATGTTTCTAGAAGGGATGGAATTAAGAGGTGACTATATACCTTCAAGGCGAGGTATATAATATGTCAGTGTTTTATTGTTCTATTATCTACACACTCTCTGTACCACCTGCTTTTTGTTACTGTATTACCATTTTTGTTATTTCTAGTGTAAAAACTGTACTCTCTTTTTTTAAGCCCCATCACATGAAGTCTTAAAACACAAGTTCCAATCTGTGTCTCCATTTGTTTTCCAACTACTTTAATTAAAAAGATACTCAATCCAAATCTGATTGTGTATGTGGCTCCATCTTGAATTGCAGTTATCTTTAGCTTAATGTCTCACAAACGTGCATATTGGCACGACTACTCTGTATTCAATCTCTTTTTGAAAGCCCTGCCACTTCTTAACATGTGTTAAAGTGATGCTCTGTCAAGATGTTCTCCAAAAGCCTTGATCATTTGAGGCTAATGAGCCCTGAAGACTTTTTTTTTAGAATGAGGGAATGGGGGAACAAAGAGCATGTATTGTTGGATTTGTACAGAACCCTGTATTCTGGGTTGATGACAAGAGGCACAGGTAGGCACATAACGAGTTGCTTGAAAGAANTTTATTTTAAAATTAATTAAAAAATTAAATTGAATACATTCAGGGAAGAACCATAGCCTGAATTACAGCTGATGGTTTCTTCAAACCTGGCTGCATCTACCTTTGGTGTTTGTAAAGCTTGGAAAAAAAGAATCTTTAAATGCCGACTTTTTTTTTAAACTTAATTTCACAGCATTGTTACAGATCCCTGACAGCTGCAGAGTGGGTTTTCTTTAACTCAAACATTATTAGAGGACACTGCTGTAATGTGATGACTCTTTATTCTGAATCGTATTGCAATGTATGCCAGCAATTCAGCCCGGATTGATCTGAGTGGTTTTCATCAAATATAAGAGTTCCACTGGCAGTGAAAAAAAGCTGGTGGTGGAATTTCATTTTGTTTAGTTTTTAAACTGAATTGTATTGGAGTTGTACTTATGTTGACTTCTTAAAGTTAACATGCCAGGACTGCTTTTCTGAGGGCTTTGATATATAACCTAACATCAGCATTTTGCTAAAACATATTCCTCTAGGAATTAGTTTTCAATGTATTCCAGCATATCTCTAGGTTCCATCTCTCTCAAGTGGAGCAATGTGATGCCAAAATTAAAGAAATCCAGAATATTTGTTGAAAGAATAGCTATATCAGTCTTCTTTTTTGCAGACAAAATTATTAAGTACTTGTTATACCTTGATTAAAAAGTTGCTTCACTCCTCTTCTGATGAGTGCTGTTACTTGGAGAACACATCTTAGCTATCGATGTCCTAGAGCACTCTCAAACAACATGGACTTGAGTAAGGACAGCTACGACTTTGAAAGTATGTCCACAATGGATGATGCTAATTAAAAAAGGATGTCATAGAGTAAGAATTGATGACAGTGATAAATGTTTCAGAAAAATGCCTATGATATGCTTGTAATACATAACATATTATGCTTTGCTAGGTCACCTAGGTTTTGCTTGCTGTTACTGTTAATGTTTGGAGCTCTGCTGTTGCATGATCTGTTATTCAAGTGGTCTGTGGTCTGCTCTGGTACTGAGAAACAGTGTAATGAGGTGGGAACTCATAATATATTTTCTTGCTTTCTTATGTCTGAAGATGTAACATGTAGAGGATCATTTTTGACATCTAGTGGTATTAAGTGCAAATTACTGAAAGTTTGTTGATAGGAATACTGTCTCACCAGCAGTAAATTCTTAGTAGAGAATTGAAGCAAATCCTAGAGCTCAGACAATATGGAGTTTATTTTTAAACTTCTGAAAAATTGTAGTGAAGGTTTTAAGAAGAAATTATAGCACGAGGGGTTTTCTTTTGGTGGTTTTTGGGTTTGGTGGTGTTTTTTTGTTTCTTTGGTTTTTTTTTTTTTTTTTTTGCTGCTATACCATCCTG
>WBNH01011176.1:0-12679 GCA_013401255.1 Urocolius indicus | reverse complement strand
TCAACAGGGGTCAAAGGGATGATCAAACTATGAAGCATCTTTCACTGGGGAAATGAACTGAACCGATTAGGACTCCAACCTAGAAAAAGTACAGCTAAAAGTGAGTTGGTAGGTTGTGGTGGGTATGTGGTGGGTTGACTTTGGATGATATCCAGGTGCCCACCAAGCTGTTCCATCACTCCTTCTTCTTGACAGGACAGAGGAGAAAGCATACTGAAATTAGTCATGTCTCAAGATAAGGACAAGGAGTTCACATACCCATCACCATCATGGGCAAACAGACTTCGCTGATGAAAATTAATTTATTGCCAATTAATAACAGAAGGATAGTGAGAAAATAATACCAAGTCTTTAAACACGTTGTCCACTATCTCTCTCTTCTTCCCAGGCTCAACTTCACTCCTGAGGAGCTCATCTGCTCCTATTGCTGAGCAGTACAAGGGCATGAATAATGGGGTATTGTGGTCAGGTTCTCTGCTGCTCCTCCCTGCTCACGCTCTTTCCCTGCTCCAGTCAGGAGTCCTTCTCACAGCAAAGTCTTTCACAAACTTCTCCATTGTGAGTCATTCCCATAGGCTACAGTTTTTCACAAACTGCTCCAGCAAAACAGTCTTTCATGAATAGACTGATCCAGTATGGATGCCCTGGGGTCACAAGTCCTGCCAGCAGCCTGCTCCTGTGTGGGCTCCTCTCCACAAACTGACCCTCAGGGAGTGTCTGCTCCAGCATGGGGTTCTCCTTGGGCTACAGGTGGGTCTCTGCTCCTCCGTGGCCTCCAGGGCTGCAGGTGCTGGGCCAGCGTCACCATGGGCTACACCACAGTCTGTACCATGGGCTGCAAGGTAAACTCTACCCTGGCTTCTGCAGCACCTCCTTCCCCTCCTGCAGTACTGACCCTGGTCTCTGCAGAGCTGCTGCTCTTGTATTTTCTCACTCCTCTTTTATAGCTGCTGCACAGCTTTTTTTAAGCTTTCTTTAAAATGTTCTCACAGAGTTATTATCAGCATTACTGATGGAATCACTTTAATCAGTAGTAGGGTCCTTCTTGGAGCTGGTGAAACTGTCCCTGTCTTACGTGGATGAAGCCTATGTCATCTTTTCATAGAAGCTACACCTACAGCCCCCCTGCTTACCAAAACCTTGCCACGTAAACCAAATACAGTGTGACAGCAGTGTGTAAAACCAAGACTGTCTGAAGAAGCTGGAGGTAAGATTTATTGAATATAAGAAACAGAAATGAAGCTGGTGGATTCAGGCTGAGAAAAAAAATGATGTATCATATTTGACAGAACTCTTAAACTCATTACTAAAATGTGTTGAAGGTGCAGAAAGTTCACATAGCTTTAAGGAGACACCTTCCCAAACACTTGACAGATACAGGAGGGCTACCAAATAAGTGGCATTCAGCTAATGAACTTAGAAGCTAGGTCCCAACTTTTAAGATGCAGGGAGAGTTTTGTGAAGGAAGAGTTATATATTCTGACCAAGCTTTTTACTCTTCTCTTGGTTTACAAACTTACACTGGTTGAACGGACTGTTGACGTGAGTCAGTAAAGACCTTTTTCTGTTGTAAGACTGATTAGAAAGAACAGAGGAACAAGGCTTAAGGCCTGAAAAATATCTGGAAATACATTGTTTTATCCTGCTTAAAGCAGAGCTTAAAGCCATGTGTACATGCAAAACATTATATGACTTTACAGGGTTTTCTTTAAAAATATTAGAATCAATAATAAATCTCAGATTAGCTGACAGTAATTAGTGTATCTTTAATAATTTCACTCAACATGTTTTCAGATAGTATTTGTATAAGAATCAGTAGCAATGTGAACCACGTAATATGGCCTAATGATAAAATTATTCCACAAGTTCAAGATTAGTGCAGGTTTTGTTGTTGAAGTATAAATGGTACATAAACTTGCACAATGTTCTCTGTGTTGAAGAATTTGATCCTTACACAAACCAATTTTTTTTTCTTTTGCACTCACGTTCGTTGCTTGGTTTGTAACCTGACTTCTACCTACAGGATGCTTAAAGATTGTAAGTTGTATTATGAGTAGATCTTTTACCAAAAAAACCCCTCTCAAGCTAACTAATGAAAAACCTTTTACTAAAATGACATAGATAAAGGAAAATGAAAAATTCAGAAATGGTAATACAGTTAATGGTGACTCTTAATGCGTGCTCAGATAAGGTGCACATCCTTGTATTTCAACCATTCTCAACTTGAAAATGTAGAGTATCTTCTCCAGACATTTTAAGTTTCAATGTATGTTATAATATAATATTTTTCATTTTGGTGTTAATGATTATAGAGCTACAAAAAAAAAAATCTATATCAATTAAGTCAGTTACATCCTTTGCATCAAAGTACTGCATCAATTGCTCAAGTATCATGAAGAAAGTATGTGCAAGTTATTGGGTGATACTTGTTTAAATTGAGAAATATAGTTGGCTAAATTGAGAAATATAGTTGGCTAAATTTTAGTTTTAGGATGGAGAAGACTGTGTAGCAAGTAGCAAGGAAGAAATAATCTGTAGAATTTACGGGTTTGTTAGCTGAGGTACTATATGAAAAACCTACAGTTGATAGCCTACTCTTCATTCAAAAAATATTGTTGTATACAAACTACACAAAAACCAAAATTGTGATCAGATTTATTGTTATTTAAGTTGGTTTGTGTTATTTATTCTCCTTAGGGTTGTAGAGAAGAGGGATAAAAAATGTTGTTTAAAAATAAAAGATACTGGGAAAGTAAAATTATTTTCTTTTTTTTATTACAAAAAAAGTGGTAGTGTCAGCAAAACCAAATTTTGAACTTCAGAGACTTCAGGTATTAGGATAATTCTTTCCTACATAAGAAGAATATTCTGAGGGCTTTGTTACTTGTAAAATGCCTTTAGATCCTTAAGAAGGCAGCAGCTACAGGAAGAGCAAATTTGATTGTGAGTATACTTCATCCTAATTTAGATCTGTATATTTTGATGAAAAAATGATGATAGTTTGAAAATATACACTTGCTGTGCCTCTTACTGAGTTTGAGGTTTTTCTCTGGTTTATTTTTTCTTTCTTCCCTTTCTTGCTTTTCCAACAAAATATGAAGACAGCTTACAGCAAAGTTTTTCTTATTCTGGGCTCTGAGAGATGAACTGGGTGATGAACTCCTATAGCCTATTCTGACTAAACTATTATAGGGCTGCTGCCAGATTCAGAATATAATGCTATTTTACAGTTGTTGGAGAGAGGCAGAATCTGGTCTTGTGCTTTTTTATTAAGGTAACAACATGCTAAGTGATAAGGACACAGTTTGGCAAGCTCAACTTCAATGACATTTAGAAAGCAAAGACATTTTTGCTTACTCATGGAGAAGCTCTTGAGACACAACATGAAAATAGCCACACATCGTTCCAGCCACTTTGCAATAGACAACTGAAAGTTGATTTTTCTTTTAGATAAAGAATATAATCCAAAGTACTATGAATCTTGTGATTGCCTTTTGTCAATGAATCTTAAGCCCATAATGAAAAACAGCAACAATGATAAAGTTCTGATTCTGCTGTATTGCAAAGTTTGTCCAGTGACTGCACAGAAATTGCCCAGAGCTCTCCTGCTCATTTCAGTATGTCCATCTTCTCCATAGCTTGCCTTCTTTTTTAAAAAAATAAAATTGTTTCCATCTGGCCCTTCAATTAGAGTTTGTTTGTTTATTTTTCTTGTATCAAGTTTGTGCTTTGACCAGGTCAGGTTTTCTAGTATGTGGGACCTGGAATTCTCTGGCTGCTAAATATCTGCATTTAATGTTTTTTTGCAGTGGAGTACAGATTGTTCTGCACAAAGTTTCTCTTTGTGTGTGATGTGTGTAAAAATCCATAACTCATGTATGCACAGGATATCCAAAACTAAGAGGCCTTTTAAGCCTCTTAATGTTTGCAAATAAAAGCAAGTTTTATGGAAGTTGTTTAGAAAGGTTTCTTTACTGCTGTTATCAACTGCAAGTATTTAACTAAATGGTCTTGACTTCTGTAGATGCTGCATTGAAATGGGAAGGGGTTTTGTTTTGATGTTGCATATATGTTCTGTGGGATACTTTGTCTCACCTGCAATTTGAAGTTGGAAGGTATCATAGCATCTTTGGGGTGTATTTTAAGCATAAATTCTGCAGATATTTAGGAACCTAATAATTCAAGTACAGTATTACAGTACTGTCTAAAGCTCACATGTTTGGAATGGATTGTTTGTGGGGATTTTTCACCTTTTTTTCCTGTTATAACAACTCTACAAAATTTGCTGCTAGAGGTGAACTAATGTCATAAACCTTTCTGGCATCAATACTACAGATAGATGAGAACCGATCTGATAATGAAAAGGATAGTGATGGTGAGAAAAAATAATTAGTGATGTAGAGCTTGTAAGTGAAGAGTTCAGTCTTAGTTATGTACTTAGAAGTGAAGGATTATATGTAAAGGGCCAATACTAGAAGGATAAGTAAAAGTGGTTAAAATTTTTTGGCTTTTCAGACCAGAATTTAATGTTCTGCAGATGAAATATTGTTTCTGTTCCCCATACTCCTTCCTTACTAACAACTGAGTAATTCCATTGCCATTTTTGTGCCTGCAAAAGCATTATTTATAAGCAACTGAAACCAAGAGCTTGATGAACAAGTCTGCTGATGGCACAGAAGATGGAGAGAAGTCCAGTATTCTCTGTGCTGTGGGTTAGAGAGTGGCAAAACTTTGCCACAGAGGCTGAAAGGTCACTGTACAAAGGCTGCTGTGGCTGAATGTGCTTTTTCTCATCCGGCTTCTCTGTCAGAACTTGCTACTTCTGCATCAGAATCAGGATGGAAGCATACGCCTCTGGCTCTGTCACCCAAGTTCTGTCTGCAAAGTTCACATCTGTAGTTGTCACAGCAAAATTAGCCAGAGTTTGTCTCTCAAAGCCCTTGTTCAGCAGAATGAGGGAAAAAATACTCTCAATAAGAAAGCAACAGTAAATTTTAATTTTTAAGTGAACAATTTGTCAAAAGTGATAAGAAAAAAAACATTTTAGCAC
This sequence comes from Urocolius indicus, assembly GCA_013401255.1. Lineage (NCBI taxonomy): Eukaryota > Metazoa > Chordata > Aves > Coliiformes > Coliidae > Urocolius > Urocolius indicus. Next base: position 7,629 of record WBNH01011176.1, on the reverse strand, counting down.
AAAACATTTGTGTTTAAACACAAAAGTCTGTGTTTTCAGAATTGGCATGAGGAGCCAGAGGTTGAATCTGTACTGAGAGGAAGATACTTGAAAATGTGTGTCACAGCTGGAGGCTTTTGATATCCACAGACAACTGGCTGTATAAAAGACATGTTCTCTGTGTGACTATTTTTGCTAACAACTTTTTCCACTTCATTAAGTTTTCTAGTGTGGTCTTCCTTGCATACTTTCCTTTTTATTAAGATAGAAGTGAGTGAGTGCATTTGGTTGAAAGCTCCCTATTGTTAGAAGAAAGACACGCTGTTTTATAGAAATATTTACTGTAATATGGGAATAAGTCTTTGCAATGGAAAGTCTGAGAATTATTTTTGTGGAAACTTTAACAGATATTTTTCTAAAGAAAAACTGATAAATTTCTATGTTGCTGCAATTAAATCTCTTAATGATTAATGGCAGATGAAAGGATTGGTTAGTGGCAACTCAGTCAGAATTACTTAAATCAGCATCTTCTTTTATGTTAGAAATGAAGAAGCCACTTCAGAAAGAGAAGTGGCTAGAAAACTCCTCCAGGCCTGCTCTTTCCTTAGTGCTAAAGCTTGTGCCGTTTTGTTGATTTATGATCCGCCAACAGAATTATTCGTTGGAATGAGTTTGCTACAATGAAAAGGGCATTTAGCGTTAGTCTGTTTCCTAGCAAACACCATGGTGCCATTTTTTTTACTCTTCCATTTTTTCTTACTTTTTTTTCTCATCAGTATGAAAATGCAACGTGTATTGTTCTTTTCATGAATTTAGCTTATCTGTTAAAGTCTAAGGAGTGGTTGTTAGTCATTATATTCATGCTGTACAGCCAGCCTGTATATCTGACCCTCTTTCTTGGAAGTATACAGAATATTTGGAGGGGAGAATACGCTGCCCTGTTGTTGGATGTCTCTTTGCATGCAGTCATTTGTTTTTTCTTGCAGGACATTTCTGCGTCTTTGTGTTTGACTAGGAGATTAATTTACAAACATGGAGAAATGCCTGCTGCTGCCAGCATAGCAAGGAGGCTCCCAGAGTCTTGTAGCATTACCTATTTGCAAAGCTGAATAGGTGGTGTACTGACTAGCTGTTAAGAAGAGTCTGTAAAGGTCCTGTTTCCTTCTGTAAAATAAGAATTTCAATGGCTTTGGCATTTAACTGAGTATTTATTTACTCATCCATAGAATAATAAGAGTACATTAAATTTAGGCCACATGGATTTTTATTTGCAGACTTTGGTTGTTCAGTTTCATCAAATTATGATGGCAGAACTCACTCTGAGTTTAGCTTTCCTGAGAAGATGAGTTAGTGTGGTAACAGTGGGGAATAAAAGCTGGGGGTGCACAGATCAGCAGCCTGTTAGGGCAAAAGGAAGCTTGGGTCAAACATTTGTACTTTTAAACTGGAGAACTTTTTTCCTGTCACTTGATTCTTATCAGCTTTATTGAAAATCTACAGTAATGTAGAATACATCATCTTTGGATACAAAAGATAGTTTTCAATTCTTGCTGTACCATGAAAAATACTATTTCTTAGAAGAAAGAAAGTAATATATTTAAACACATATTTACTCACTAACTAAATTCATGTGACATTAAAGAGTATATCTTATGTTTCTGAGGTATTTAAAATTTCTACGTAACAACTGGGGTCACTTTGCCCTTAGGCTACAGTATACAGCAAATTTAAAATTAGCAACACAATAAATTGAATGTAGGCAATTCATGTTAAGGAGGAAAAAGATAGGAATGTAAAGAGCTATTATAACATAAGCAACTATTTAGAGCTTTAAAGAGCTGACTTCAGGTTACATTTCTTCTAATATACTCCTTTGAAGAGGCTTGGTAAAGCAAAGTCTTAAACTAAAAATTCTGAAGAAAATTCATTCATATTTGGGAATGACATTTGTTCTTTTTTTCAGTGGGCTCTTTGGCCTCTTCAAACTACAGGTCTGTCCCTCTGAATCCATCTCTAAATTTTGTTCTGCATCTTAGAACATACATTGGTCTGAATGGACAGATAGACTATACTAAAGGAAATCGGTATTATTTTATCTGTGAGTCTCTGTTTGAAGATGAGACTGCATGTAGACAGTACAATAAAAATCAGAATTGCTGCATGCTTTGTGGCTGGTATGGTTGTTTCTTATTCCTGCTGTGTTTATGTGCATATGCTGCTCTATTTCTTCTTTTTTCCTCTTACCTCTTAGCCATCTATAAAATCTAATCTTAATTTTCTAGATGGGTCTGAAATTTCTAATACTTGAACCAGTTTTTGTAATTTGCAATAGTTTATTAAAGTGTTGGCTGAAATATCTTGTGAAAACTCTTGGGAGCTTGCATTAATCTCTCAAAACACAAATCTAAATGTAAGTGTCTGAGGAAACTTAAAAGATAGCATATGTAATAGTATGGATTGTTCAGTTGAATGCAGTGTAACAAATTGCATGGACTAACGACTAAAACTTTTTAAAAGACATCTAAAAACTCCCAAGACTCCCCCGAAAGAGGAGCTCCAGTCACACAAGCTGTTAATGGCATTATAAATGGAAGAGTACTGATGCTAACTGTGAAGTATTTATTTCTCCACATTGTTGCAGTGAAAACACTGACCATTCGGCAGGCTTTCTGCCACACATGCTAGATGGCAGCTACTCTGGCGGAATTTCACATAAACGCTTGCATACCCGTGCCAGGTATTTCAGTACTTCAGTTATGTTTTCGAATCATGTGTGTTACAGTGAGCTAAAGCCAGTGACAGGGAAAGAGTTTTAGGGAATGGATGGGTGATGACTATTGGAGTTAGAGACAATAGTCTGAAAAAGAGAAAAGTTTCTTAACTGCAGATGATCTCCAGAGGTCTCTTCCAAACTCAACCATCTGCAGTTCTCTAAGTCTACAGAAATGGTTGTGGACAGGTACAGGAGAGGGCATGGCCTTTGAAGTAGCATGGGAAGAGGTAGTCTGGAAGGCAAGCAGTGAAAAAGGTTCAGAAGAGATCTACAGCTTTACTGAGTTTTGTCAGCAGATACCAGAGAGGTCTTAACTGGTATTTGCAGGCCTAGCCTCCATAGCCATGAGCTACAAAATCATGTGTGTGACAAAACCAGGACTATCTAGCACTGAGTTTCTTAGTCTTAAAGGAATACCTAGCACTGAGTTTGTTAGTGTTACAGAGACTTGTCAAGAGATCAAACAAAATACTAGAGTTTTCTCCTTTTATTTTTTTTAATGTGTTTCTTTTGCTTCTGCTTAAAAGGGCTATTATTGTCTGATGCACAAAAGCAAAGAAGGTAATTATGCAATGCTACAGACACTGGTTGTCAAAAAAAAAGTTGTGAAAGGTAAAAATGTGTTTCTGCTTTAGTAGTAAAAGCCCATTAATTATTAGAACTACACTGACAAGACTGTTATTTCCTTTTTATGCCACGAGTGAAGGAAAGTAGAAGAACTAACCCCTGAGACCACAGGGAACGCTGAAGTAGTCTTGAACTAAACTAAATGATTGGGATAAGGGATCAGAAAGCAGTTGGGGAAGCCTAAGGTGTGGGAAACATAAAGAGAACAGGGGACAAAGAATGAAGCAGAAAGAGAAGCAGAAATTCTAAGAGTGAATAAAGCTTAATATTTTGTAAGTTAGAATGTAATTTCTAGTTGTCCTTTGAAAATTCCTAAATGTCTTCTTTTCCCTTTGATGCTTTTGATTCTTGTCACATTCAAACTATACATGCCTTCAATTTCCATTACTGGTTTTGGAGTTATTTTTTTTAACACTGCAGATATAGGCATTGGTATTTGCTTGTTTTAGCTAAGAAAATATGGAAGAAAATTAATCCAAACCATAATAGAAAAAAATTTTATTCAAGATCTCAGGTCTTTGTTTACCTTATATTCTCTACAGTCAATTTGAAGTGGTTCAACCAGGCTACAGCAAGTTTAGGTTGATAATTAATATGCTTAAGCTGAACATTTGGCATTTTTAACATGTTACGATTTCATGAGACTCCTCATAAAGAGCAAATTGCTGAAATACTTAAAAATACAGAATGTATTTTGGAACATCAAAACAAACTAGTTGATAAACAGCAAATAAAAGAATGCTTTTGTCACTGTAGAGGAGGTAAGAATAACTTGTGGAGTGTGTTTAGACTCATGCTGCAGTCTCACAAAATGGAATATCTCTCTAGTCCTTTTGGTCCTCTCAGTTACAGAATTATATTGATAGAAAATGTCTGTAAGGACACATTTGTGAGTACTTACAGGGGCTTCACAGAGAGAAGCAAAAATCTGTCAGAGAATGAATTTCATGCTGAGCATCATTGGTTCCCCATGACTGTAAAGGCTAGGTGCTGGACAGTTTGTTCAAAATGAAAGTAATAGACTTCTATTTTTGACTCCAAACATTGTTGAGAACACGTATTTCTTGGCAGAATAACTTGGATCTCTCAGAAGTCTTCGTAATTGATATGAAGTATTGCTCAAGAACAGATATTTCTTTCTTAGCTGTAGTAATTGACTGAGACACATGTCAAAGCTGCAGTCCTCATTTTTAGCACATATACTTTACTGGGATTCTGAAATTTAGCCAGTACTTTCATGCAGGTTTAAGTACCGCACAAGATAGTTTTGCATTCAAATTCTCAGATTGTTCTTACTTAGTAAACTCATTTCAATGGTTTTATGGTACCATCACTGGATAGTATTGATCCATTTATGTTGTCTAATAACACTGTCTCCTATTAAGTGTTGGATGATGCAGAATAATTTCAGCTGTTGATGATGTTAATTGTTAACAAAACATGAATAGTGAATGGTGCCAGCATTCAGCATTCCTGTTCATGAATCATCATCCTATTATATTTAGCTGTATAAAAAAAGCTTATTTAGAAGAGTGGGTGATGACCAGGAAGACAGAATCAGCAAGACAAAAGATGTAGTGCAGGCAGTTGTGATCAGCATGAGAAGCAGTGGCCCTAAGCCCATACTGACATTCTAGCTTTGTGAAGTTTTCTTAGACATATGTTGTAGTCATGAACGATTTTTCTCTAGAAATTGAAAGGAAAAAAAGTAAAGTTGATTTCTGGCGGCTTAGAGAGGGCTCTTACTAAATTTGCAAGGGACTTCATGGGAGAAAAATATGACAGGATTGGAACAGGATGATGTGTGGGCACAGGAGAGATCAAGATAAGAGTATAGATTCGAGTCATTGATAAATATAGACAGATTAGATAGGCATCAATATCTTGTGCCGTAGAAGATAAAGATAACTCTGGGACAGAGCTAGTTTTCTATCATGGCACAAATTGTAACATCAGATGTGCTGGCATGCAATAGTAATCTGTAGGTCCTGATCTTATGGGATTTCTGTTAAACTATTAAAATGTTTGATAAAGTTTTCACTGAGCAGTTTTCTCTCCTGTGGGCAGAGATGCTCAAGTCATCAAAATAATCATCTTTGTTAAGTGAGTGCTGCAAATATGCTATGTCCACTCACAAAAGATTCTGCTGAATTAGAAGCAAAAGAAAACATCCTTTGCAGTGGGAATTAGAAACAAACATTTGACAAAGCAAAATGACTGTTTTTAAAAAATGAGAATATTGTTGGGCAGTGGCATTCAGAGATGTCAGATGATTGTTGCCAATATTCAGTGAAGGTAAAGTTTATTCTTTACTGAAGTGAAAGCAAATTATGTGACTCAGTGAGATAGTTCAGCTCTTCTCCTATGTGACATGGGTTTGGGCTTGTCTCTGTACCCTTGGCACAGAACTGTGAAATTCTGTGCCAAAAGCAACAATGAACACGTATCTGCGCATTCTGTTTTCTGTGTTACAACAGGAAAAAATGAATCTTCTGAATTTTATAAGGTGCCTACTTGGCAGCCTGATGCTTTGTACTATTAACAGTCCTGGGCCTTAGGCTCAAGCTGATGTGACAAGAAATAGAAGTGGCAATTTGTGGGCTAGGCACAGGCAGAACACTGATTAGTTTCTCATTTGTTTAACATGAGATACCTTGCTTTCATCCATTTCATGAATTTTCACTTGTCTGCTGTCAGTTTGAGCTATGTTACCGCAGTCTGCTAAGGGAGGAAATTAGTGTAGTGCAGCTTGTTAAAGGAAGGTAAATGAGAAAGTTGAGAAGCAGATAGATGTTGTTCACACAGTAGTAAGAATAGTAAATCGGATATTGGTGAGATGTCTTTAGGAAATACCTACTCTGGACTCACTAGTAGTTACCCTGGCATCTGCTGACAAACTTTAGATTCTAGGGCAGCCAGACATAAAACTTTGAGTCGACTTTGAGGTGGTGCTTTCCACATCAGGTGTTGAACTGCAGGGTAGTGTGGCAGATACTTGTGAATACTGACTAAAGCATTTCAGAGCTAATACTTTAAAGCAGTTTCCATCTTTAGTCCAGGGAAGACTGGAAATCCACTGGAAAAGAATGGAAGGGTCATGAATGCAGCATGCTGAAGTGTCTAGTTCCAATGTGGTAATTAATGTTCCATCAGAAGTCTGTTCCTAAGCTGAAGAAATTAATACGCCCAGAGTTTAGCTCAGAGAAAAGAGATGGAAGTTGAGAGAGTAATATCAGCTTCTCTTACTTCAAGAATGCAAGTTTATTATTTCCTATGCAGCTGTACACAGATAGTGAATTTGATATTCTTACAGTCCAAGAAATACTCTGCTGAGTCTTACTTTGTGTGATATTTATTTTCCTCTTGCAACTACTTCTTTAACAGTGTAAGGTAAAAGGACTTCAGATGATGTGGTAAGTTTGTAGATTTCTAGTCTGTGCTTGTAATTTGGTACATTTGGTTTTATTCTTTCCTAGTACAGAAAAGCTTATTATACTGCATTTATGAGACTTGTTGACAGTCTATGGCTGCTTGCATTTAGAATCCACACTGGGAAGTGCAGCTTTGTGGTGGTGCTAGTGTTTAGATAACATATTAAAAATAAGGAAAATCATAAACTTTTCTCATCTTTTCCATCCTTTGCTCTGGATGTACAGGTCTGCTGGTTTAGGAAACAAACGGATTCATTACTTCAGCATGGAATGATATTTTGCAGCCCATGTCTCAGTTTGATACTAGAGTTAAGCTGCATACAATAGTAAGTCTATGCTGAACTATGTTCACAGGTATTTAGAAACAGAGAGAGGCTTTCCATAGAAACAGATGACATGAAAAGAAAAAAAGAACTTGATTATGTTTTAAATAGATTTTAAGGTGAAAGTCAGTACTAAAATAATAAGAATAAACAGACAAAGTTACCTTTTGTTAGTATCGGAGTGCCTTTTGTGTCTGTGTATAATTATATTCTACTATCTGTAAACTATTAATTTCTTTTTTCTTTTGCAATGTTCCATCATAGAGTATTCCAGTGATGAACTGGTGAAGAAAATTATAGGTTTACAATGATCTAAATTATATACATAATACTAGAAATATTTCATAGTTATTTAATATATGGCTGACCCTCCTAACACTGAAATTATCTTCCTAACAGTCTTTATGCCTAAGGCTGGCATCTGTTGAGACAGAAGTATTTTATAGATATTGGAAAACCTGGTCTTGACACACAATAAAAAAAAAAAGTTTAAAAT
>WBNH01011174.1:88165-119912 GCA_013401255.1 Urocolius indicus | reverse complement strand
GATTCTGTGATTCTATGTCCCATGGCAGCAGAGGAGCAGTGATGCACCAACCCAGCAGGAAGCAACTGAATGAGGCAAGGGATTGCTCACTGAAAATGGACAGTGCAGGATCACCTGCAGAGGATAACAAACACCAGGCACAGATCTGTCACAGCCACAGTTGCCAGTTTGGCTCAATACTCTGCTTGTGCCACCAAATGAGCAGATGCTGGTAGAAGCAGGTTAGAGAACCCCAGGGTTCTGTAAGGGAAGCTGCATCATACTATAAGAGACAACAGAAGTGGTTTGAGAAACAGCCCTGAAAACTAATCATAAGACCTGAAGAAAAACAAATTGGTGAGAAGGGAAACAGGCAAGCTGGACACACTCAGATCTGCTGAGAGAAGTTACTATCCTGATAAGATAGGGAGAATCTGACATGCTGCCAACACCAAATAGGGTTGGGGAAGCTGCAAAGAGCTGACTGTGCTTAGGACTAAGGATGGAAAGGAATAGCATTAATTTACAATATGGAAACACAGCAAACCTCTGAAGTGCAAGGAAGTTTGTTAGGGGCAGAAGCAGGTAACCCACAGCTCAGTGAAAACACAGTGTCCAAGGCAAGAAAAGCAAAGAGAAGGTGCTGGGACACAGTGGGATTCAGTGGCCTTTTGAGACCTGTCACTGGTGCAGGCAGCAGGAAAGAAGACTGGACATGGCCTGTGGGGATTTGACATCCCAGCTCTGGGACTCTGTGAACTAGGCCACATTCCCAGCACCAACCTCAACCCAGGAGACAACCAAAGACTCAACAAAAGCCCTGACAAAGGACTCAGCCCTTTCATTCCCCAATCCATCCACCCACCTGCAGCCATTCCTGGAAGACCATTCCTTGGGTTTGTGTGGATCCTCCTTATATCCACATGTGCAGTGACACCTGTAACAGGGAAAAATGTACTGCCCTCAGCAATTAGCCTGACTTTCCTCCTGGTTCCTCCTCCTGACCAAACTAGTCTGCAGATCCCAGTGCAGTACACTGGATCTCATCCCATAAACCAGCTTCCAACCTACTTGCCTGAAGTTCAGACATTTCTTCCTCCCTCACAGGTGAACTGCTCTTTGGTGAGCAGAGGAGATCCCACTACACAGTGACCATTGCCCTGAGGCTTACATGGAGGACACTGTTGTTTCTGGATAAACAATCCCATCGTGTGGCTGCCACAGCACAAGGTGCAGCAGCCAAGGGGCAGATGCCCCCAGCAGCATGCCTATTCCCCATGGTGCATCCATCACACTTCCAGGCCCTTGAGACTTGGGAGACATTGTCTGATGGAGGGGAACCTGCTTTAGCAGGGGCTTGGACTGGATGATCTCTAAGAGGTCTCTTCCAAACTCACCATTCTGGGGTTCTATGACTACATTATAGACCCTGGTTGATGGGACCAGGGTTACTGGTTTCAGAGTTAGTCTCACAGAGTCCTCATCCTTCAAGGTAAATGTGTGCCATTCACTGCCCTATACCACATGTATAGATACATCTCTTCAGGACTGTTCTACTGCTCCTTTCTGAGTGGGAAACATCCTCTGCATGTCTGGTAGGTCCCTCATCTGCACTCCAATGTGCTTGGGTGCCACCTTCATCCCCTCACACTGCTACCAGTCCAGCTGGAGAGCTTGGCCTTTGCCATCATCACAGGGAGAAAATTCCCCAGAGACAGTAAAAAAATCAACCCTGCCCAGGATACAGAAACACAGAGGTACTGCAGAGCCTCCTCTGGACACCCAGGTCCCATCTGTGCCTTGTTTGACCTGACAGTGGATAGTCTGCCCCTGGATAAGCCCCATCCTCCTGTCTGGTAATTAAAGTCTGGCCAAAGCAATCAGGATATTTTTGTCTCCCAGCCACAGTGTCCTCCATGCCCACCATGGTTTCCTGTGGTGGGGACTTCCCACCTCTCATCACAAAGCCCCATGGCCAGAAGGGCTTTCCAAGCCTGCACCTTTCTTATCATTCTTGCCAAATCCCCCACCATTTCTGCAACAGACAGCTAATAAACAGCTAAAATACAAGAGAGCTTTCTGTGGCAAACAGCCTCTGGTGCCATCACTGTGCAGTGATGCCAGCCTGGTGCTTTATATCAGCTGCCAGGATTCCAATGTTCTTCATCAAATTTCATTGGAATGATTTAGATCAAGAGATTTTTTTTTTGACTGGACAGGGTGAATTCTCCACCTAAGAGTCCCTGAGATGACCTTAACAACTGATTGTTTTTAGGGAACAAGGCAGGGAACGAAGCCAGCACTGAGGAACACAAGATGGGGTGGGGGAAGATAGGACAGGATGGCACGGCATGACATGAAGTGGCACTGCACAGAGAGGAGATGCCAGGGGCAGAGAGCACAAGGTGTCAAGCTACTGATGTGACTTGAGTGTCCCAGCCTCACCTGTGGCAGCTTCTTGCACCTCTGTTGCTACCAAAGGGAACAAACCTGCAGGGGGGTATTTTTCTTTCCTCCTAATAGGGGAAAAATGGTTTCTTGGGGTTTTGTACCTCACCTGCCTGTTTGCTATCACTTCCAGACCGTGTTTTTGTGCACTGAAACACCCCAAGCAATTGAATCTAAATGCTGCTCTAGGTTTCTTTCCTCTGCTTGAGAAATCTCAGGTTCTCACTCAGGGTGCCTCTGTTTGCCTGGGAGCAAAACGAGGGGGGAAAAAAAGGAGTCACACAAACCCTAGGAAAGCCCTGGAGACAGGACGAGGGGCCCACGCAGGGTTCCCAGCCCCACTGAGAAAACTCTTGGTTGCTAGGAAAAATATTCCAAAGCCATTGAATACAACTTGACAAATAGCATGAAAGTGTTTCACAGCTCTGGTCATTTTCCCACGTGTGACGAGCCGGGAACCAAACAGAGCTTGAGTCTGTAAAGGCCCGTGGGGGAGCAGCGCTTGTTAGATTACAAAGAACATGACTCTTGTTGTTAGAACCACCCCCCCCCCCAAAAAAAAGTCATGTTTTTTGTCATGGAAGTCTAGGCTGTGACAAATACAACATGTTAATCACGATGGAGCTTTTGCTTGGGAATCCAGAAGGCAGAGCACAGCCGTTAAGGACTTGGCCTGAGGCCTACTCAGGCCTGGCTGGGCAGTGACAGAGCTGCACGCTGACATTATCCCAGCAAACTGGGACAAACTGGGGGCAAACTGGTGGCAAACTGGTGCCATCCTCTCTCAAAAAATAAAAGGGGACTACTGAATCCCACCCCTTCCTTCCCACAGCAGGCTCCCTTGTTGTGCCCAGGGCTGGCAGAACCCTTTTCTCAGCCCATATCCACATTTTGCATGTCTCTCCCTGCCTGACCCATCTCTTGTTCCTTGATCAATCCCCTTCTTTGTCCTCCTTGGGAAGCAGGTTCTGAGATCACAAACAGGCCTTTCTTTGCAGGGCACACTGATGCCAATCTGCAGCTTCCTTTTTTTTTGCATTCTCCCACTTTTTTTCCCCCTTTCTCCTCCCTTTGGAAGGCTGCTTCTTCTTTTTAAACAGGTTCCTCCTCAGAGGAACCCTCATGTCCCTTCCCAGCTTGCAGAGTTACTTTCCCCTCAGGTGACACTCCTCATCCCAGGCTGCTTTCTCATCATGTGGACTGGGAAATCACTGCAAAGGCGCCCTGGCTTCTTCAGGAAAGACACAATTTTAGCTGTTGGTCCCTTCGCTGCCCAGACGGTGCTTGAGCTGCAGCAACAGCTTCAGAGAGGATGGTCCCGCAGGAGAGAGAGGCCATGGTGATGAACTTCATGATGGGGATGGAGAAAGGGCACTGGAGAAAGCAGTGGGAAGAGATGGTCAACGAGAAGAGTGAAGGTCTATGAGGGCTTGGGTGAAAGATAGGCTGATAGGCAGGAGTCTGGGCCTTGCCAGAGGAGGATGGACAACAAAACAAGGAGGGAATCATCCCTAAGATGAGGAAAAGCAGGTGTTTGGGTGTGGGGAGGAGAGGAACAGCAGGGAAGGACTGCATCAGTTGGGCACAAGTGTCAAGGGAAGCTTGAGGAAGGCAGCTGAGCTGAGGAAAGCCCCTGCAACAGCCCTCTAGGGAAAGGTGCCAAGCATATTCCCTCATTATTTCACACCCCTCGGCCCTTCCCTGCAACAGTCCTTGTCTCCAAGCTGTAGAGGAGCCAACACCACTGCAAGAGCTTCCTCATCTAGCAGAGGGCACCATAGTGTGAGGGTTTCACTGTGGTCCCCAGGGAAGGGGTAAAGAGCTGTCCTGGGCATCCCAAGGAACATTCCTCAGGGTGTGCTCAGCTGGATGTAGGTAAAACCCTTCCTGCGCCCTCCAGCTGGCCTCTGAGGTTTCCCAGGACATCCTCCAGCCTTCCTGTCAGCATCTTCCCTGTTTAATCTTCACGGTGGTTTCTGGGCAGAGAGGGCAAGCAAAGAGCAGCCTGTTCCAGTGGGGTACAAGCCAGCACAGGAGGATGGTCAGCCAAGCAAACCTGAACACCACAGCAGTAGCTTCCTACCCCATGGAGCAGTGCCCAGAGCTTCAGGACCCTTCGCACAGATCCCTTCAGGGCCTGGCATGGAGGAAACACCCACAGCCCCTTTCCTGGCAGGAGCATCACAGCACCCTGCTGCCCAACACAGAGCTGACACACGCACTTGAAAAAAAAAGAGCACTGGCAGCTCTCCTCATTCTCTCTGACCCTCCCCAGATTGGCTTTTTGCCCCTGCTCCCTTTCATGCTCAGAGTTCCCTTCCTACTCTGCAAGCCGCCGAGGAAATGTGCCCCCCGTGACAGCTCTGCACAGAGGATTTATGAGCCCAGCTCTCAGGGGAAGGAGCCTGGGCATCAATCACAGACTATTTAGGAAAGTGATCTACATTTATTACACTTAATACTATATTTAGCATGTCCAAGAGGACCATATAAATCAGAGACAGTGCAGAGCTCGGCGCGGGGGTCCCAGGGGAGCCCATCCGCTCGGTGAACGTGTGTGCAAAGCCTGAGCCCAACAAGGGCAAATTGATGTTTGAATTCCTTGCTAAGTTTATTCCCTCTAATTAGGGCTGCAGGTCATGCTGATGGTTTCCTGAAAGGGGATGGGGATTGGGGGCCTGGTCTCACTGCTTCTCCGCACACACACACACACACAGACACACACAACACAAACGCTAGTCCATCCTCCACCACCCCACTGACAAAGCCTTTAAGCATCAGTCACACTGAGGGGTGACAGCATCAGGCAGACAATCCTTAGCCTTCTCATAATCCCAGGTTAATGGACCATGTTCCAGCCCACTGCTCAGGCTCCTAAAAGAGACATAAAGTCCTCTTGAGTTTCACAGAGCCTTGACCCAGGCTTGGCCTCTGTGTCCTCTCCTGCTTCACTGGTATTTAACACTCCGTCATCACAGGCCAGGTAAATGCCAGCCAGATAAATGCCTCCCCACCAGCTGTGCTGCAGCAGTCACTCACTTTCATATCCTTTGCAGCCAGAGCTTGCAAACCAGGCAGATCCTGAGCTGCTTTCTGCAGCTCGGTGTCTCCACCACAGGTTTGGGCTCAGGTAAGGAAAGACTGGTGATGGGCTCCAGCAAAAAGGGAAGATGAAAGGAGGACTTTGATGCATAAGGCTTTCTTGTTCTCCAGAATTGGTATCTTGGATGGCAACAGAGGTGTGTGAGGAAGCTGGGAATCTGGTCCTTTTAGAAGGCAGATGGATCTTCTCCAGCTGGTGCTAAACTAGTCAATCTCTCTGTGCTTCTTGCTCCCACCTGCATGGAATTCCCAAGCCAGTGGATAAAAATGGCAAAAAGCAGCACATTACTATTTTCCAGATGAAGAGTCCATGGAGAAGTGGACACTTGGGATGGCAAAACCCTCNGCCTCCTCTTCTATAGCCTCAACATCCCCATTCATTCCCTCAGCCCCTCCCCAGCACCCTTGTGCTCCAGCCCCTTCCCCAGCTCTGTGCCCTGATCAGGACACTGGTCCCATGGTGTGTGGGGGCCAGTGCAGCTCCAGGGATGGTGGTGGCAGCTGGTGGCAGTGGCCAGGTCACCTCTGGCCAGCTCTCAGGCTGAGGCTACCTGAGCATCCTCCCCAAAACAACTGCACAGGAGACACGAGTTGCTAACGGGAGCAGCCGTCTCGCTTCCTGACACAGCATTTAAACCCGTGTGGATGGAGCAAAGCCCCGTGCATTGTTCTCCTGATGCTGAGAGGTTTATGAGTCAGCTCTGCTGCTGACACACTGACAGCTGGGCTCCCAGGAGCACTGCTGGGTCCCGTGCAGAGGCAGCTTGCCAGGGAGGCCCAGGGCGATGCACGAGCCGAGCAGTTTGAAGCTGAGACTTGGTGAGCAGAGAGCACAGAGAGCAGAGCTGTGCCCCCAGGGAGCTGGTCCTTGCAGGCTGGGTGCTGTTTCTCGTTGCACTTCACAGGGGATGCCTGTTCTAGCACCCACTACCACCCTGAGATGGCTGAGCACTCAGGAGCAGCAACCTGGTCACGTTCACCATCCCTCTCTGGCATCGTGAGATGCTGACTTGGAACCAGAGGAGGCTCCAAGAGTCTTTAAGAGTCTGAGAGAAAGCTGCTGCCTGTTTGATGATCTTTTTCACCATGAGGGTTTCACTGTGCCAGGCTGCCCAGGGAGCTGGGGGGCGGGCTCTGCTCCCCAACCATCAACGACCACGCAAGACGACACGGGTTCCCGATACTTGCGCTGGCGCTGAGGCAGAAGTGTTCCCCTGCGAGGGGTGGCAGCCCCTGTGCTAGGCTGCCCAGGGAGCTGGGGCAGTGCCCAGCCCTGGAGGGATCCCAAAGCCGTGGGGCTGAGATGCTGAGGGCTGTGGGTCAATGCTGGGCTGGGGAGGGTGAGGGCAGGGCTGGGACTGCAGCAGCTTCAAAGGCTTTAACAACAGCAATGATGGTGTGATTCTATAACCTGTGACCCCCCCCATCAGTGAGCATCCCCACTACCAGCGGGTCAGCCCCAGCTCCCAAAACAGCCACATCCAGCCTCACGCCCGTCAGCAAGGCTGCAACATTCCCCTCTTCTCCTCGCTGAGATCCTCACCCAGCCCAGCCCCAGCCGGGCGTGCTTGCATCACCAGCCCAAAAGCTTTTCCCTTTCCCTTCCTTCCCGGAAAGCCTCTCAGGGCTGTGGGCAGCCCCTGAGCAGGCGGGACCCCCGGGGACCCCCCTCACCCCGCTCCCAGCCGCACGTGGTGCCGGGTCCCTGTGTCTCCTGTCGTGGCTTTCCAGGAAAGCCGTCGTGATTTACGAGCCGCGGACAGTGCGAGTTGAGTGCTCAAGGAGGGCTTGATTACAGTTTCCCAGAGGAAGCCGTTCTGTTTGGAGATGGCAAGGTGACAGGGTTTATACAGAACAGCACAACGTGTCTAAGCAAAGCTGTCAGCCAGAGACGGATGACGTGACGGAGAAAGCCCATTACTTCATTCACACCTCAACGGGCAAACAATCAAACACACACACACACACACATAGAGCAGCAGCAGGGGGAGGGGATCCACCAGCCAGCCCCCCTGAAAAAAAAGGCAAGGAGCTGCTGCCCAGGCATTTTCTGCCCTTCAGCCTGAGCAGGGTGAGGCAAAGGAAAGGTCAGAGGAGAGGAAGCAGCATGGAGGGAAGATGTGTCACCCCTTGGAGACATGCCACGGTGTGACAATGGACCATGAAGACCCCCTGATGTGTGTGCAGCAGCATCCAAAGGCCAAGCCTGGGCTGGGACTGCACCCTGGGCCATGCATCAGGCACTCCCAAGCCAGGATGGGAGGTCTGCAGGGTGATCCTCACTCCTCTCAAGGCCAAGAAAAGGCCACGGCACTCAGACCAGGGACATGAATGGAATGGTGTGCTGGGCAAACACAGCCCAGCCTGTTGACCCAGTTGGCCAGTTTAGCCCACCTGGCCTGGGTGCAATGTCTGGGTTTGCACAGAGGCCACCACAAGCTGTCCATGAAGTCAGAGCTCTGGCTCTTGGCAATGCAGGAGCAGCTCCACACTTGACCTGCTGCCTCCAGCCAACCCACCTGCACGAAGGGGGGAAAGTGCTGCTTGGGGCACAGTCAGCAGTTGTCAGTGAAGAGCAAGTGGCACAAAAAGACTTGGCAAAAGGTGTGTTTTTCTTTCATCACATCAGCTCACAGGGACCTGCAGGTCACCAGTCTGAGCACGTGGAGAAAGGTGTTTCCTGGCTCCCTGAGGACAGCTACTGCGACAATGAGAGAGGGCAGAAGCAACACCTCGGCCTCCCCTCTGCACCCCCTGAAGCAGCCATGGACAAGGGAAGGTGGGAATGTCTGCTGTGGATTGTACAGAAACCTTTCTGGTTTGTAAGAGCCCTCAAGAACCCCCTCAGCTCCCTGAGCTGCCCTTGCCCAGAGCACGTCCCAAGTGGAAACACCACAGTTCATGGTGAAACCCCAACACGTTGTGTGTTGGGATAAGAAAACGTTGTCCCACTGGCACCTTGGGATGCAGAGCAGCACCTCCTCACTCTGTTGGGCTTTCCGAGGCATGCCTCAAACTCTGCCCACTCCTGGCTGGCACCAAGAGCTGGGGACACGTCAGGCAGAGCTGGGTCAGCCACACACAGCCCAGGATCGGCAGCAACCTCACGGCTGGTGGAATAACAGGATGAGAAAATCAACTGGGATCATGCTGGGACATACTGGCTGTGTGTCCTTGGCTGACACTCAAGTATCTGAAAATAATGACTCAGGATGTGATTACTGCTGGTTAGCCTGTTTTGCTTTCACTAGCTGAGCGGGCCCCTAAGAGAAGGTACATCCATCTCTCCCGGGGTTCAGAGGAAGCTGAGCTCTGCTAATGCTCCTGCCTTGAACTCCTTGCCAGACTAAGCTCTCCTCAAAAGCAGAACATTCATTACCTGGCTGGCTTATGGGCTTTTCACAGGAAAGTGAGACCTCTTACGTTCTCACTTGCAGTGCTGGGGATGGAAAAGCACCAGCATCAAGGCTCGTGCACTGGTGTTAGACGAGCTCATGTGATAAAATCTTCTAGGAAACTTCGTAATGGCCAGTGAAGCAGCTTTAAAGCTCAGCCTGCAAACCCAGCCACTCCAAGCACAGCAGCTGCAATGGCAATTCCAGTGTCACACAGACCCTGGCCACCGTCATGGGCTTGGAAAATCTGTTCTACACCAGTTTAACAATCCCCCTCCCCACGTGTATGAGATGCCCAGGAGAAAGAGGTTTTCTTTCACTTTCTTTTGAGGGACATGTTCCTGATCTGATTTGTGTATGTTAGGCAAGAGTGCTGGACATGCTGTGGTGGGTGCTGGTGATTTGTCTCTGCTGGGCTTTGTTTTTCCCTGTTCCCTTGCTCTGTTACAGCATTGTTGGCTGTGTACCACATGCTTGAACACAACACTGTGCATTCTGCCGGGAGCTGGAGCCACAAAAGATGCTCCTCCTCTTCCATCACCTTCCTGCAATGGGGAAACACTCATTGCACCTTCACCTCCTCAGCATCAGCACTTCATCCTCTTCAGTCCATGCTGTTTGTTAGCAGAACTGTCCCAGGCTGGTTTGAGGGGGCACCATGACAACATGCACAGGCACATGCCCTTCTCCTGCCCTTCATCTGTGTGGTTCTGATGTGCTCCTTTGTAACTTGCTCTTCAGAACTTTCCAGGGAGGAAAACTGCTCTGGAGGATGGGCTAAATTGTACCTGCCAGGCATTGCCCTAAGCTGGGGGAGACAGTCACAAGGCAGAGAAATCCGTGAGTGGGGCTGTGATCTGGCAAAAACTGAGGAGAAAGCTTCTGAAATCACAGAATCACAGGATCTGAAGGGCTGGTAGGGAGCTGGAAAGCTCATCCAGTGCAACCCCCCTGCCAGAGCAGCAGCACCTAGAGCAGGGCACACAGGAACTCATCCAGTTGGGTTGGGATGTCTCCAGAGAAGGAGCCTCCACAGCCCATCTGGGCAGCCCCTGCCAGGGCTCCCTCACCTCAACAGGGAACAACTTTGCCCTTGTGTTGCTTTGGAACCTCTTCTGTCCCAGCTTGTTGCCCCTTGTCCTGTCATTGGCCATCCCTGAGCACAGCCTGGCTCCAGCCTCCTCACACCCACCCTTGATGGGTTTGTGACATGACTGAGCTCACCCCTCAGGCTCCTCTTCTCCAAGCTGCAGAGCCCCAGCTCCCTCAGCCTTTCAGCACAAGGCAGATGCTCCACTCCAGCATCTCTGTGTCCCTGCACTGAGCTCTCTCCAGCAGCTCCCTGTCCTTCTGCAACTGAAGGGCCCAGAACTGGACACACTATCTGAGATGTGGTCTCAGGAGAGTGGAGCAGAACCTCTCTAACCTACTGCCCACAGCTCTCCTGACTCACCCCAGGATGCCATTGGCCTTTTTGGCCATGAGAGCATGTTGCTCGCTCAGCCTCATCCTGCTGCCCTCCAAGACCCTCAGGAAAGATCAGGAAGCAGAGATGCAACCAGACCTCAGAGATGAAGGCAGGAGAAATGTTTCCTGGGGGACATCAGGGACGCTGCAAAAATCACTGCAGATGAGAAAACTGGGGCTGCCAACCTCCAAAGACCTTGCACGTGGAACTTAAACCCTCACGTAACTTCTCAGGGCAAGCTACTTGCCTTCATAACAGTAATCAGCAGAGGTTTGAACAGTTGTAGGTGTGTTGGTTTCTCAGCTGGGACTTGTGTTTGCAGCCACAGCCTGCAGCGAGCCCAGGACTCCCGGGTTGCCACAGTGCCTCTGCTTCTGAATTAACAACAGGTTCCTCATCACGCCAGGGCTGGGTGCACAGTTTTGCCAACAGAAAACATTCCCTCCACACTCTTGCAATCCTCTTGGGAAGCTTTTAGATTTGAAAGGAAATACAGAGATAATTTTTTAACAAATCATCATTTTTTTGGCCTAAATCCCAGTGAAACCTGGCAGCAGGAAAAGCATGTTTCATTAACATGGGATGGTTTTGGAAAGAAGGCCCTTTATTTCCAAGGAAAACAGGGCTTGTTCATCATAACTGTGTGGGATTACTACTGAGCACGTGAGCTCAGGACAGTCCTGCCCAGGAGCTGCACAACCAGCCAGCGCAGAGCTGTCCCTGCTCCCCACTGCAGAGGGGCCTGATGTGCACTCAGACAGGGGCTTTAGTCATGGAAACTGTGCTGAAGAATGAAAAATGATCATAGCATGGTTTTGGGTTGTTAAAGCCCCTGAAGCTGCTGCAGTCCCAGCCCTGCCCTCACCCTGCCCAGCCCCGCACTGACCCACAGCCCTCAGCACCTCAGCCCCACGCCTTTGGGATCCCTCCAGGGCTGGGCACTGCCCCAGCACCCTGGGCAGCCTGGCACAGGGGCTGACCCCCCTCTCAGGGAAACAGTTCTGCCTCAGCCCCAGCCTCAACCCCCCCCGGGGCAGCTGCAGCCCATTTCCCCTTGTTCTGTCATTCACTGGAGAGAAGAGATGGATCACCATTCCTAGAGATCCTTCTCTCCCTGACAGCAGCCAGCACCTTGCACAAGCCATGACATCTGCAGTAGCAGCTTTTCTTGCCCAGTTTCAGTAGTACATAAAGAGTTTCCCAGCTTACTGCTTGTTAAAACCTTGCTAATTGGCACCTTTGTGCTTTTGGGAAGCCTGGCACCTCTGACAGATGAGCTCAACAGCTCACTCACAGACGAGCGTGACACAGCCACAGCTCAGCCTCCCATATTACACACAATCACAGCATCTGAAGGGCTGGAAGGGAGCTGCAAAGCTCATCCAGTGCAACCCCCCTGCCAGAGCAGCAGCACCTAGAGCAGGGCACACAGGAACTCATCCAGCTGGGGTGGGATGTCTCCAGAGAAGGAGCCTCCACAGCCCATCTGGGCAGCCCCTGCCAGGGCTCCCTCACTGAAACAGGGAACAAATTCCTCCTTGTGTTGCTTTGGAACCTCTTCTGTTCCAGCTTGTCCCCGTTGCCCCTTGTCCTGTCACTGGCCATCCCTGAGCACAGCCTGGCTCCAGCCTCCTCACACCCACCCTTGATGGGTTTGTAACATGACTGAGCTCACCCCCCAGTCTGTGCCACTCGTGTAGGAGAGGGATCTGCCTGGAGTTGGAGCAGCTCCAGCGAGGGGACACAGCCGACGTGGCTTCTGGGCAGGGGAGAATCACCCACCTGGCATGGACCTGTGGAACTCAAGCTGCCTTCACCTCATACAGAAGCTTTGATTAAAGTGCTTTAGAGTTCAGACTGAGGGAGGAATAGTTTTTACTTCTCTAAACCAACATCATGTTCTTGCAGAAACCCATGGAGTGGCACTTCTTGCCACCTCAAAAACCCTCTACAGAAAACCCCCTTGACTGCTGACAGCAATTTTTTGCAGCTGTGCCAAAATCTTCTCCTTGGAGAGCAGCTGCTACCCAGCTCCTCTACCTGCAAAGGCTCCAGGAAAACAGAGGTGGGCTTTTCCTGGCCAGCAAAGAGATTCCTGTTCCCACCTGCCCAGCCAGGCCCATGGTGCTTTGCAGAGCAGCCATGTGTGCTTCCCATGGAAAGGGGATCTGGCATCACTATGTGGTGCTGTAGTTTTACAGGAAAACCAAAATACCATGAGGGGAACAGATCCCATCCCTGCCTTGAGCTCATGTGCTGGTGGGAGCTAAACCTCTGCTGGCCCCTGCGACTCGACTTGCCCTCAAGTGTAACGTTCCCAGTGTCTCTCACTGCAGCATCTCCAAACCATGGGCATAAAGGCCATGGATTCAGCCTGTTGCCTAGTTTGTGGATAGATCCTGGAGACTTCTGGACAGGGAAGGAAGAGCATTCAGAGACAAAAGGCAAAGCTGCAACCAGGGTCAGAGGCAGAAGCACAAAGAACTCTGCACAATCTGAACACACACCCTTGGAATAAGCAACCAAGGTGGGACGTGTGCCCTCCCCTGGGGTCAGCACCCCCCTGTCCCTTCTCTCACCTCTTGGTGACACCACAGGGAGAGCTTCTGTTTATCTTGGATCTGAATGTGTAAATATCTGAGGTGCTGAAGGAGAAGCAACGTCCCCCTGACCTCATCTGACCCTTTGACTGCACCAGGCAGCCTGGGCTGGCTGTGGGGTGTCCCAGCTCCAGGCACTGCAGCACAAAACAGTGTTACAAAACTCCTGGCACTGGGTCTTGGGGGAGTTCCAGCAGGACATCCAGATAATGGGAAACTTGCAGAAATAAATCCTAGCCTTGGCTCTGCACAGCCTGGGACCTGCCCAACTGGATCCAAGAGATGAGCTTGGCCCTACAGCACCCACAGCCTGATGGGATCAGAGGCAGAGGCTGCCTTTTGCTTCTCTGCCTCACTTACCTTCCCAAACAGAATCCCAGGTTCTTGGAAGATGAAGCCCTCCAAGCTCCCTTGATCCTTTTAGCTTTGAGGTTGTTGGCTTCTTTCTCTTGTTTCTTCATTCTGAATGTGCTGTTGTCAAAGATTTCAGCTGTTCCTTTGGATCTGGATCAGAGCTCATCCAGTCCAACCTCCCTGCAGAAGCAGCTCCCACCTCAATCAGGTTCCAGCCTTTGTGCCAACCAGACCCCAGCACTTCCAGGTACTCTGAAACACCAACCTGGGTGCACGCTGTCACCCAGGCCCTTCAGGTGGAGCTGCTTCTGCAGGGGGGTTGGACACTGGATGAGCTCTAAAGGTCTCTTCCAACCCCCACCATGCTGTGATTCTATGGTTCAAACCCTGCTCTTCCAGCCTTGGTATCCTGCACACACACTCTCAGCTTCTCACTCTCACAGTGCAAGATGTAAGGTTAGCAGGACAACAGCTTCATCCCGTGCTCAACTCCATCTGGAGCCGTCTCTCCTCTGGCTCAACCCTGTCCGCCAAACCATGAGGAGGTTGCTCAGAGCTGGAGACAGCCTTCTGTGTTTGGCACAGGGACCAGTGCTTTCTCTTTCAGTGAGGAGGGGCTGTGTTCCCTTGGAGCACCTTTCCAGTATGTGGGTTCTCACTTATGGGTCAGAGAGCTGTTTGACCTCCCTTAGGCAGGGATCTGACATCTTCATTTTTGCCTCTCTCCAACAAAGAAGCTCCTCAGCCAGCTGTGTGAGCTGGATTTGAGGCCCTTCCTAAGAGTTTCTTCTAGTGCCAGCAGCCTGGAAATCCAGCCCTGAACAGAAACTGCTCTGAAGAGCAGACTCTCATGCATAGACTGAGCGGTGTCACCACTGCTCAGCGATGGAGTAAGACACAGTTCCTGGGGCCTTTGGCCAAGATGACCCCATGGAAGACACAGTCAGCTGCAGATGTTGAGGTTCTGGTTACCCAAGCAGAGGAGATGGGGAAACCCCAAACACACATCAACATCCCCAGACTTTTGCTGATTCATAGACTCACAGAATCACAGCATGGTGGGGGTTGGAAGACACATGTAGAGATCATCCAGTCCAACCCCCCTGCAGAAGCAGCTCTCACCTCGATCAGGTTCCAACCTTTGTGCCAACCAGACCCCAGAATGTCCATGGAGGCAGAGGATCCAGTGTGCTGGCAATGCCCAGACAAGTGGGGTCTCTCAAGGGGCAAATAACCAGCAGTTGAGCAGATTGCCACTCCACATCCAGCAGAGACAGCTGGGTGGTAGCTCTTTTTTCGAAAGCCTGCTGCTATGTTTAGGTATTTTAGGCTGATTTAGGCCAAACTGGTTAAATGACCCACCAATGAGCTCTGGTCTTCCCATAAAGATGAAACAGAAACGTGTTTCTAATCAGAAACTACAGAAGAAAGGTTCATCATGAGTAACCTGAGGCTAATGAGCCCATCCATCAAGACCAGGAGCTAATAACGTGGCTGGAGTGGAAATCACACAGTGGGACTTGGGCCAGGTCCCAAACGAGTCCTGTGCCACGAGACAAGGTGCTGTCATGTCTTGAGCATCCACACTGGCACAGGACAAAGTGGCCCAAGTGGCCCAAGTGCTGCTGGTGTTGGTATGGGCAGACACAAGGGGGAACAGATGTGGGCTGGGGCTGGAAGGTCTCATCAGGTCTCTGCAGTGCAGCAGGAGGAGAAGGAGTCTGGTTGAATCTTTCAGGCCACATTTGGCAGCTCAAGGGAATGTGCTGTTAAATCTGAATGAAGTTGCATCGCAGGTCCTTGATCTGCTTGGAGGACACCTGACATTGCACAGGAATGGGTTGAGCTATAAAGTGATTACTTGTGGGGCAGTTAAATGACCTCTTGCTGGTGCATGAACCTGCAGCAGGTGATGGCCATTAGAGAAGTCTTGCTGCTGGCCATGACCCTTGGCTGCAGCTGGATGTCAGACACCCTCCTGTGAAGCATTCCTGGGAACAAACAGCACACAGAAAAAGGCCTGGGGAAGTTGTGGGCTATTTGCCTGGGCAAAGCACTCTGGAGTCATCCCATCTCCACGTAGAGCAGCCCTGGGGAGCAGAGGCATTTGAAGGCAGTGCAAAACTCTCCTAACCTGTCCCAGTGCAGGACAATCCTGGGACCAGAAGCTGCAGGTATGGAGGATACCTGTGTGGAGCATGAAGCATGGGGCAACTGAGCTGAACAAGGCACAAGTGGCTGCTTTTGTGCAGCAGCAGGGCCAGGGGCTCCCTGAAGAGGTGGACACAGGAGTGTGTCAGGATGCTGCAGGATGGAATGAAGGAAGGGGCATATTTTCCCTGTTCAGGTGCTGTCCTTTTGACAAATGATGTCTGTGGTCAGGCAGGTCTGGGTTTCACCCTCCCTGTGCCAGCCTGACATGCCCATAGCTGCTCTGGCACATTACTGATGATACAGTTGCTCGTTCTGCAGGGAAAGCCAGCAGCTAATAACACCATTCCAGCACAGGGAAGAGGCCTCCTGTAACTAATCTCCACTCACTGCCCAGGGGGCATCTCAGTGCCCTGTTCTACATGCACACAGTCCCCTTTGCACATCCCAGGCATCTTCCAACAAGAAAAGCCATGAAGCTCACCCAGCATCCCTCAGCCAACCACGTTGCATCCAGCATCACTGAGGACTCACATGTCCTTTAGTTGAGACTATGGGAGATCTGGAAATTGCTGAAGGCAAATAGGCAAAGCTGTCCAGATGATGGGGGAAAGAAGGCTGTGGTGTGGTGGAGCTCAGACACTCTCTCAGTACTCTCAGTGGCACTACAGTCCTCTCTGGTGCATCACAGGGCCTGAGCTCCTCACTCAAAGGTGATCTCTGGAGCAGGGCATAAGGAACTGCTAAAACATCAGTGGATGAAAAGCAGCAGGGATGTTGCAAATCCCAGTCTGTGAGAGGCATGCCATGCCCATGGACATCCAGGTCCTATGATCTGCCAGAACCAGGCTGTCCCAGCCCAGTTACCTCCTCCCTCCTCTCCTACTGTGACTTCCAGACAGCTCTGCTGATCCCTCATCTGCAGCAGGTGCTCTGCCCACCTGGAGATCAAGATGGTCCATGCAGGGGAGCCCACCTTGTTTCTTGGGATCTGGGAGCTCCTTATGCCAAAAACAAGGTCTGAACTCCACATGAATGGCACAGAGAGACACACATCAAAAGCAGGAGGAGAGTCCCCAGAAATGGCCTGGAACCATGTTCCACAGCAATCTCCCAGCTGATCCAGGGCAGTCCCCTGGTCATTGGTGCTGAAGAAGCTTCTTCAGCATCCACAGGTTGTTTCTGGTGCCTGTGTTCAAGAAGAAGCCATCTCTGTGGTCTTCAGCCCTGGCTCCAACACACAACCTCTGGCTCTGAAGTAGATTGACAGCTGTAGAACGGGGGCTTCTAGGGAAAGGAATCCCAGGGTGATGTGGGTTGGAAGAGCTGTTCCAGCCCCAGCCCCTGCTCAAGCAGCTTCCCCTGGCTCAGGGGGCACAGGAACGTGTCCAGGTGGGGTTGGAAACCTCCTGAGAAGGAGCCTCCACACCCTCCCTGGGCAGCCTGGGTCAGGGCTCCCTCAGCTCAGCACCAAAGGACTTGCTTCTCCTGTGTTCCAGTAGCACTTTTGTGCTCCAGCTTCTGTCCTTCACCCCTTGTCCTGTTGCTGGAGACAACAGAAAAAAACGTGTCCCCCCCATCCTCCTGACACCCAGTCTTTGGGTATTTGTGTTGATAAGGTCCCTCCCTTAGTCTCCTCTTTTCCAGGCCGAAGGATCCTGACTTTCTCCTCCTGTGCTTGTGTTCCAGCTCATGTCCATCATCCCTTGTCCTGGCACTGAGCACACAACCCAGTGTCTCCCCATCCTCCTGACAAACACCCTTGAGGTACTTGTAAGTGTTGCTGAGATCTCCTCTCAGGCTTCTCTTCCCCAGGCTGAACAGCCCCAGGTCCTGCAGCCTTTGCTCATCAGAAAGATGTTCCAATCCCCTGCTCATCTTGTTGCCCCTGTGTCACCAAGGGCAGAGGGAAAGACCAGCACCTCCTCAGTGCCTCGCTGGGGCAAGTAGCTGGGGAAGCAGGGTGAGCTCGCAGGCCACAGCATCCCCAGTTGGCAGAGACAGACCTGTTCTCCACCACAGCTCAGGAATGTGGCTGGAGGTGGAGCAGCAGGTGCTGGAAGGAGGGCTGCAAACCCTCTCACCCTCCAAGAAAAATACCAGCTCTGCTCAGCGAGGGGAAGGAGCAGGAGCGGCCTCTGCACAGCCAGATTTATGGGCCCCAGCAGGCTGGAAAAAATCCAGTGAACATTTCAGCAAATCCAGCCTCTGTCAGAAGTTACAGAGTGATAGGTGTAAGTCCCTGCCAGCCCTGCAGCTGCTGCCCCTACTCAAGCCAGCTCTGCTCCTTGGGGCAAGCGGCCGCTGCACCACGGCAGCACCAGCACGGGCAGCAGCTGGGGATGTGTGAGGGACCCCAGCACCCCTGGGGACAGGTCACTGTTGAATGCAGCTGGGGATGTGTGAGGGACCCCAGGGGACAGGTCACTGCTGAATAGATGGGGTGTTTTTAGAGGACTCATGAGCTCAGCTGTGTGGAGCAGAGAATGGTGGAGATGGGTCTGGGTTGACCCCAGTCTCCCAGAGATGGGCAACAGAGCTGGCGGAGGGTCCCCAGAAGACAAGTTTGATGAGGGGTGGCTGTGGGAGCTGGGGGTGTTTTAGTCTGCAGAAGGCTAAAGGGAGACGTGATCAGTCTCTTACACTCCCTGCCAGGAGGCTGCAGGGAGCTGGGGGTCGGGCTCTGCTCCCCAGCCATGAATGACAGGACAAGGGAAAATGGGCTGCAGCTGCCCCAGGGGAGGTTGAGGCTGGAGCTGAGGCAGAACTGTTTCCCTGAGAGGGGTGTCAGCCCCTGTGCCAGGCTGCCCAGGGAGCTGGGGCAGTGCCCAGCCCTGGAGGGATCCCAAAGGCATGGGGCTGAGGTGCTGAGGGCTGTGGGTCAGTGCTGGACTGGGCAGGGTGAGGGCAGGGCTGGGACTGCATCAGTTCCAAGGGCTTTAACAACCCAAAGGATTCCATGCTTCCCATTCAAGATCCCCACTGGACCATTCTCACTGGCAGTGTCTTCCAGGGGTCTGTCCTTCTTTCCAACTATTTCCATTGCCCATCAAGGGTGCTCACAAGAACCAGCTCCCTGAGCTCCCAGCCTGCAGAGAGAGCTTGTCCCTTCCCAAGAGCTCACAAAGGCACATGGTCACCAACTCTTGAACAGATGAGCAAGAGGAATTGAGAACCAGGAGAGACTCCCTTTAAAGCCACTCACACCTCTATTAATGTTTCCTAGGCACCCCCCCCCCCCCCCCCGCCCCAGCCCCACCACTCTACTTGACCTATCTGCAGGCAGCAGGCTTTTTGGGACAAGTTTCATATCCTTGGGTTTGGAAAGTCCCTGTCACATTGAGGGTGATACAGGCATCAGCTTAGTGTGGCTGAGAGGGGCTGCCACTTCCCACCCATCCTTTCACCAGCCCCATTCACTCCCTTCCATCTGCAGCCCTTCATACCTGGAGAAACTCCTCCCCCAGGGCTTTATGCACAATAAAACCAGCTCTGGTGTTGAGATAACACCTCTGTCTCCCCCTCTTCCCTCTAGGAAGCAGTAGAAGGGACAAAAGTCTGTATCTTGCACAGACCCAGAACTGCTGTGTGCCCTTTCCACCCATTAACGCTGCAAAGGAGCTGCTCCAGACCCCCCAGCTCCTCAGCAGTCTCCAGTGAGGGGATGAATGAGGACTCTCCTGCCAGATCTTTTCTATCTGAGACAGATAACTGTCCAGCTGCCTCTCCCATCCTGTCAGGCACCTGAGACACGTCTGGAGACACGGCTCAGTGTCACGGAGAGGAGAAACCAGGCATCCCTGCACCTGGGCTGTGGGGCTGTGGGGATGGTTTATCAGCTCTTGTGGAGCCCAGGGCAGTCTCCTGTTGCAGCAGGGCTCACTGGGAGAGGGGCCAGGGTGGGAGGGAGGATGGCATGGGCTGGTGTGGGGTTGATGAGGATGAGGGTTCATGTCCCAGCACCCCAGGCAGTGCAGTGCTGGGATAGGGGGAGGATGCAGATGAGGGAGCAGGCACAGGGGGCAAAGCATCCCCTTTGTTCACTGTTGCTGTGCCATGGAAGAACTCATTTTCTCTTGCTCATCATCTCAGGATACCAGGTTGTTGCCTGTTTTTTTTTTTTTCCCACAGTCCAATTGTCCCTCTCAAAGGACAAAAGCTGGGCATCACTGATGGTGTTTTAGCTCCTTAGAGGAGCCAGCATCTCCCTCTAGCATCCCTGAAGCTGGGCAAGTCAAGATGCTGAGGATGTGGTACCTTTGGGATTAGAGAGCAAGGGCAGAAGCATATGGGTACTGAATTCAGGGCTGTGCCTCACATGCTGAGCTCTGCTTTGAGAGTGTGAAGAAAAGGGAGGGCTCCACAGCAGTTTTGTCTGCCTCCCAGTGCCTCTCACACGTGGACAAATGCCCTGTGCAGTAACCTGCCCCACTCCCACACAGGACCCTGCTAGAGTTTGTGCTCAGTCCTACTGCATCCTGGCTCTCTACCCTCATACATGGAGCCACACAGGACCTGGTGTTCCTCTGGTCTCACCCCTGGGTTCTGCAGAGACAACTGAGCCTGGAAGTACTTTGTCCATGGCAGCACCGTGTCTGAGCTCCCAAGCTGGACCCTCTGAGGTGAGGATGCCCCGTGCTGCAGCTCCTCAAAACTCACAGATGCAGTTTTGTCTCCCTGATGGAGCCTCAGCAGCTTCTCTGACCTGGAGCCCGGGGTGAGACTCAGCACAGCAGTTCAGGGGCTTTTGCCCTTGAAGCAGGCTGTGCTCAGCTCAGTCCAGCCCCTTTGGAAAGGGCTCCTGCTTCAGTTTCCAACCCTGTCCCTCCATTTTAGCCAAGTTTCCTAATGAAACCGAGGCCATGAGATAACACTCTGTGCCTCTGGGTTTCTGTCAGCCCTCAGGAAGCTTTCCCAGCTTCATCTCAACACAGCAATCTGAGGTTCCTGTGAGACTTTTGGGAGGACAGTAGAGGATCTGAGACTTCACAGCTCCCCAGGGAAGTTATTAACCAGCAGAGAATCCCCACAGAGGCTGTTCCTCCAGGCACAAAGAGCCAGGAAACCCAACTCCAGCATTTCTTCTCCTGTTCTTCACACAAGTTCCTCCATCTAGCCCAGAGGTGGTAGCCCTCCTCGAGCTTCTTGCCACAGGAGCAGCAGAGATTCAGAAGCTGACAGGGTTTCAGATGCTTGTGCAGAACGTCTCCAGTGAAGCACAGCACAGGAGTGTCCCTCTCTCTGCATGACACCTACTCCTGAGCCTCACTGGTGCCAGGAGTCAGCCCCAGCCACAGATTCTGGAACTGCTTCCACCT
The DNA here is from genome assembly GCA_013401255.1 of Urocolius indicus. Classification (NCBI taxonomy): domain Eukaryota; kingdom Metazoa; phylum Chordata; class Aves; order Coliiformes; family Coliidae; genus Urocolius; species Urocolius indicus. Next base: position 99,097 of record WBNH01011174.1, on the reverse strand, counting down.
TGAGGACTCACTCTGGGCACCTCATTCCACTCATCTGCAGCAATCCCCCTGGCTGGCTCCACCTTTGTCTGTCACTCTCCTTGGAAAGCAGCACTGGTTTGGGAGCTCTCAGTACTTCTCTTTGCCCCATGGTCTGAAACATCTCCTCTGCCCTCATGCTGAGCATGCCCTCCCTCCATGTGCTCACAAGGGGTGACAGTGGCAGCAGAGAGGGTCACTCCATCCCAGGGAGGAGCACCATTTCTGGCTTAGGTGTTGCAGAGAAGATCCTTGCCTGGGAAGGGGAGACTCTTGTCTGAAGCCCTGTTGTGCCATAGGCAGCAGACCTGGGGTTGGGCATGAACAAACCCCCTCCCCTCCTGGTTTTGTATGTCCCAAAGTCCTTCACAAACACAAGATCAACATATGTGTTTTGCCTCTTTCCTTTCTCCAGGGGAAGAGCTGTAGAGCTGATGGGAGATACCAGCACAGTACCCCTGCAGGCATCTTCCCTGAGATCAGGGAGGATTCCCTGAGGGCAACTTCTTGCTGTTTGTGCCCAAGGGCTGGTGTTTACTCAGGGATGGAGCTGAGGCAGTGACAGGAGCAGTGCAGGGGCTTTGCATGTGATAAGGGGCTTTCAGGCCAAGGTTGCACATCTCAAGACGTGAGCGTGGTTGAACTGAGTGAAGCAGCCAGCTGATGCAGCAAGGCCTTGCTCATCTGAGACAAGAAAAAATCCAATCTGAAAAGCTCCTTACCTTGTGGTTAAAAAAAAAAAAGGAAAAGGAGATTTTAGAAGTCTTTGATTTCCCACCCCCTGGGCAATCTGTAATCCCTCAGCTGAGTTCTGAGCCCTTTAATTAAGACCTCAGTCATTTAAATTGTTAATGAAGAGCCACTGGGGGACCATCATCCTCACTCCTGGTTTTCATCTTGTGCTCGTTAGAGGCTCCTGATTAAAAGTCATCAGCTCAGAAGATATTTATAACTGACTATCCCTAGTCCTCATTAATTCACAGCCACCTGTTTGGAAAGAGATGGTTGGATGGGGGGGGTGGGTGCTAAAAGGCAGCAGGGCTGGACTCTGAGCTGGGGTGACACCACACTGACTGACAGATAACAGTGTTGAAGTGAGAAGAGCAGCCCCACACGGCACCTGGAGGGACACGAGGCTGCAAGGGATGTCAGAGCAGTTGGACATGAATCCATGCTGTTCCTAGTGGAGTGATCCAGATGTGCCAATGAGGAGAAAAACTCCCCTCCCATGTCAGTGCCCTGGAGGGTACAAGGGCTTGGAGATACTGAGCCATAGGAAGGGACCACTCCATGGCTCCTTCTGGACCACATGTGGGTCCCACTTGCCTTGACAGCCCAGTAGTGACACAGCCACTGCTCTCCCCAGGCTCTGGGTTATGCAGCCTGGCTGCCCTGCTCCCCTCAGTCTGCCCAGCACTGCACTCCTCTCCTGAGCCTCAGTGAGGCTCCAATAGACCCCTGAATCTCACCCTGGATGAACCATGGACTCCTTTTCCCAGGGTTAAAAGGGAAGAAAGCTCCAAGCTTCCAACTCTTCTCCTTCCATCCCATGTCTCAGTTTGCCTAGGCTGGGCTCTGTCTCTTTCCCTCCCACCATGTTCTCCTTTGCACCATTGCTAAGCAGAAGATCCCTTCTCCCACTTCTCTTCCTGTTTTGCTGTTTGCCCACGTGCTGCCCTTACTTTTCCTCTCCCCCATCCATGCCATTACCAGTGGCTCCCTCTTTGCTGTTCCTCACTATCCCTCCAGTCCTGAAGCTTGTCATGGCTCTGCTGATCTGCCACACCAGTTGTCTCTCATCAGTTGTACATCTGGGTCACAGTCCCTGGGGCTGAGCATCAAGCCCAGGGGTCAGAACCATCACAAGAGCTTTCTCTGGAGGCCTTTGTCCTCCTGACCCAAAAGGAACCCTTATCCTTTGTGATACCCTTGAGGTTTTGCTCAGCCTCACACTCTCCTGCTTTGGGTCAGCCTTGAAATAAAAGTGCCCTGTGAAAACAGGAGTTTTGTTTCAGGGTTGTCTAATGAAATAACTCTGGCACTTCTGAAACGAGAGGTTTCACCTTGGAAACATCCAGCAGGGCTATGCTGCCACTTTCACAGACATCCAAAGGACTGAAACCTGACCTTACAGCTCCTTCTGGTCCTGCTGAAACCCCCCCTTTTTTTTTTTTTTTTTTTTTTTGCTGCATTACCACTCATAAAACATTCCAGCTGGGCTGCTCCCACCTCAGCCCCAGGGTTTTGCTGCCCCTGCAGCCCAGCTGAGCTTTGGGATGAGCTTTGTTCTGAGCCTCTGCCACTTTATGATGGTGGCACACAGCTCCCAGCCATGCTGATGATGTGTGGGGCAGGGGAGAGCCCTCCTTCCTCCCAGGGTGCCTGAGCCCAGATGGGTTTGTAGCAACCACTGCAACACAGGGAAGGGATAAAGATCCCTGGGTTGCTGGGGACGACTGAGAGGGTGAATAAGGAGGATGATAAATGCACTTGGAATCTCTTTGCCTCTAGACAGACACATTTAAAAGTGACCTGCAAGAGACCTTCCCCTTTTGGTCTCAAATAATAGAAGCCCTGAATGGGTTTCAGCACTGGGTTTATTCCCCTTCTGCTTTTTTTTTTATCCCTGGTGTTGTTCCTATTAGGAATTCAGGTCCCTTTGCAGGCTCCTGAATGAGTTGAACCCAATGAGGATGCAACAGGAGGGAAGAGTGAACACAAGGGAATGACAAATGGTCTTCAACAGTCTCCAAAGGGCCCAGCTTTTATCTGGCTGGAGTGGGAGAGGAGGCTGCTGATACACAGGTTGCTTTGTCCAAGGCAGATTGATTGAAGTCCAACAATGCTGTTGCTGTTTGGAGGAAGAAAAGCCTTTGTGGAAGTGACAGTCCTCAGCGGAGAGCAACCTCTGTGCCCTTGCTTGGGGAGAGGCCACTGCGCATGGAAGAGTGAATTGGTTCTTTGGGGTGTGTGGCCTCAGAGCTCACTGCTCATGGGAAGGCAGAAGCTGATCTGGGATGGGCCATCTTAGAGCAGCTTCAAGCCCCAGCTCTGGCTCTGGTAGCCAGGAAAGCATCACAACAGCCCCAAAAGCAGGTTGCCTCTTGAGCAGTGGAAAGACTCAGTGTCTGGGACAGAAATCTCCAGCTGCTATCAACTTCTCTTCAACTCCCCAGAGCAACACACTGATCCCTGAAGCCACCCAGGCACTGTTTTGATGTCAGAAGCAAGGATGCCCTGTTTGACCAAAGACAACCCACACTACTTCAACAGGTCCTGAGTGTAGGAACGGTCTTGGCAAGCTCCATGGGGGGCAAAGCTGTCACTGGAGCCTGGTTGCCTGCAGCTGGGTCCCAAAGAGTGTTTGGAACATGGTTATTGCCTTGGATCGAGGATGGCTAAGCAGAGTCCTTGCACCTAAAGGACTTCTCTGTCTTCCCCAGGTCCATGGTCCATTAGTTTCCAAGGATCAGATTGGTACGTACAGCAGGGAGTCCTTCAGCCTTTCCCTTTGGGATTCTTTGCATTGCAATAGGCAAGGGCTGGTGGTTTGGAGAGATAAAGGATTGTCAAGGGCAGCAGCCTCCAGCTCCTGTCTTCTGCCAGGTCATGGGGGAAGGAGCAGCCTCCTGCTGATGGGTACAGCAGCATGACAGGTCTCAGCCAGCCCTGGCAGAGGGCAAAAATGTCACTCAGGTAAAACAAATGAACACCAGCAGCATCTTTTCACATTTGGACACATGCAAAAACTCCATCGAGGCCAGAGGAGCCTCTCTCTCAGCTCCTCCCACACAGGGCAAAGTGTGCTGAGGGAGCCCCAGCCACACACTGTTTTGGCCATTCCACCTGCAGGTGAGACAGCCCCACACACACTCACAGGCATCATGGTGGGACCGTGTGGTGTGACCCCATGGTGCAACTCCATGGTGGGACTCCATGGTGGGACCCCATGGTGTGACCCCTCAGCCCCTCACCATAAGCTTCTGCTTCCCTCTTGTGGGCAAATACAGGGAAGGATCAGGGGACACCCTGGATGCCCCGGAGAGGCTGAGACCCACAAAAATCACCACTTTCACCCCATTTGCCCCCCTCCTCCTCCCTCCCAGGTACACTGTGCTTGCTGCCATCTGGGAAAACAAGTGTACAGAGCCCCAAAAGGGTCCCACGGATGCAGAGCCTCTCATGCCAGGCCCAAAGAGCCAAACAGGGCCCCCATTCAATGGGCTCACAGCCAGATCCTGCTGTCTGTGAGTGCAGAGACTGGGACTGAGAGAAATGAGAAATGAGAGGAGAAAAGGACCTGCAACAGTGTGGGAAGCACAAGCTGCTTGACTCTTGAGTTGGAGAGGAGATTTGGGCCCACTGGCTACTGGGATCTGTGGTTCCCTTGCCTGGAAAGCCAAGTTACTGCAAGCCCCAGGAGCTGCCAAGCCTTTGGGAGGCTGTCTGTGTCCCCACAGGGAACTAGCAGGAAAAAAGGGGAATGGAGGGCCAAGGAAACTATGCAAATGCCCTTTGGTGGGCATGGTGGGTGGCAGCATATTCCTAGCTCCTCCCTGAGACACTGAGGTAGCCCCAAGGGATGCTTCAGGAGGCCTGGAGATGAAAAGGAAAAGGCTGAAAAGAAATAGCCAGGGGAAGAGAGCAAGAATATGCCAACTCAGCTCAGAGCTGCAGGGAAATTATAAAGGCCAGGGAAAAGCAGAGAAAAAATAACACTGCCAAGAGGGCTACTGGGAATAAGAAGGAATTCTGCAAATTGCAGCAAAGGGAAAGCAAATACAGTGTGAGTCAGCCCATTAATAAATGAGAGGGGAGCACAAATTAATGAGGATTCAGAAGCAGCTGAGGCACTGACCTGCTTGCTGAGTTTCTGTTCCATTCCCAACACAACGGGGCTTTGGGAGGTGTTAACTCTTTCCTCTGCTGCCCTGAAGGACTGGGCACGATGCTGGTTGGTTTGGGGTTTCCAAAGGAGCCTGTGGCACTGCAGGACCTTCCTTCAAACTCCTTCATGGGCTTGTGCAAAGCTTCCTCACAGCTGGCTCATGAGAGGCCACGAACCTCTGCCTCAGTTGCCCCGTGTTGCTCCCCTCTGGGCACCTCTCTCCTGCAAACCCTCGTTCACTAGAGCTGGCAGAAAACCTACTCTCCTCCACCCTATCACTCTGATTGCTTTGTCTATCCACCCCATTTGCTCTGAAACAGTTTGCAAAAGCTTTTGTTTTCCCCAGCCCAGACAAGCCATGAGCTCCTGCAGGGGATCAGTCCCTCTTTCTACTCCATCTACCAGCAGCCTGGGAAGTGTGGGGCTCAGCCAGTGCAAACCAGCACGGCCCCATTATGGTCAGGAGAGAGTTCTGTGATACACCAGCACCTTTTGGCCAAAAGCAGAGAGGGTCAGGGCATGTGTTGTTGATAACACAAGGATGGATGTGTGCTCCATCTGTCACTGTCTCTTTGGGAGGTCCCAGCACAACCTCTGTGCTGAGTGGTGGCAGCTTGTTTTATGGCTCAGCTCCTATTTGATGATGCATTTGTTGATCTTTGCCACCACCAACCTGTGAATTCCTCATTTCCCAAGCTAATCTGCATCACTCCAGTGTGCACCAGCACCTGCCTCAGCCTGAACCTTCCCCTCTGCTCTCAGCAGTGTTATTCACAGGTCAAGGCCCCGCTCAGCCAACACAGCCCCTGAGTCAAAGAATCTCAAGGGTTGGAAGGGACAGCAAAAGCTCATCCAGTGCAACCCCATTGCCAGAGCAGTCACACTGACTTTTGTCTTTCACAGCAGCCCAAAGACTTGGTACAGCAGTCACCCTGCCAGGAGACACTGAATTCCTTTCCTGTTCTGATTTTGCAAGGAAAAGTCTGTTTCCAGGCTCACTAGAGGCAGCAGAACTAGGGAAGCCTACAGCTAACATTGCTGTGGCCTCTGACAAATTTTCACTGTCCTGGCTGCAGTTTCCCAGGCTGGATGCCTGCTGATATTAAGTAGCTTAAGAGCATTTCAGTTAAACCAGCAATGCTGTCAGATAGGGAATGAGAACCTGGCTTTGAAAACCATCTGGGGATACTACAAATGATGCAAGAAGCAGAGAGACTGCCAGGGAGATGTGCCTGGACTTCCATGGGGTTTTTTTTTAGCTCTCTTTCCTTGCCTGAGTCCTTAAAGAAATGACCCCATGTCTCCCAAAGTACTTTAAAATTGCATTTTCAAAAGCATCTTCTCTCTCTCTCTCTCTCTCTCTCTCTCTGATCCTCTCCAAACTGGGATGTGGGCACCAAGCCCCACTTTCTCTGAAGATGCATCTTTGTCAGGTCCATCTCTGCAACCTGCTGTTGGGATTAGCTGCCCCTGGCTGAAGCCCTTCTCTGGAGGGTGGTCTCCAAGCAACGATGAAATGGGAAGGAATATGATTCAAGTCTGGGTCTGAGGGGTCAAAGAGGTATAGGATGGTGACATTGGACTCAGTCCTCCACTCTGTGTGCAAGCCCAAGGTACTCAGGAGGGTTTTATACCAACTTATCCCAAGGTCTGGCTGTCCTGGATGTCCTACCTCAGCTCCCCCTCACCTCAACATGGAAGGTCTCATGCTGTGTGTGGACAAAACAGCCCCCAGGACTACAGCTTTCCTTGCTGAGCCCTTCACCTCCTTTTCTTCCTTGTTGAGTTTCCATCCAGCTCCATGCAAATGTGTCTGTGCTGATACTGTGGAGGCAATGAGTGCAAATATCTGGTTTGAGGCTGTTAAGAAGTCTCCTTGGAGCAAAACTGGGTCTTCCTGCAGAGGATGGCTTTTTGGCTCAAGTAATTCAAGGATGTCTCTCGGGGTGAGCACAGTGAGTGTGAGCATCTCCCTGCCTCTGTGTGCACATGGAGGGGAGGGTGAACACCTTTATGTCTGTGCATGTTTGTCTGCATAGTCTGCTGTTTAAGAGAGGTTTCAGCCTCACTTACCTGTAAGCACAGTCCAGAGGTAGAGCATGTTGTTCAAGAGAGAATATGCAACCTCCATCCTTGAAGGGTCTCAAGACCAGATGGGATAGAACTCTAAGCTGACCTCATCTCCCAGGGGATACTGCTTTGAGCAAGAACCGAAGACCTCCTGAGTCCCTTTCCAGCCTGCACTACCCCATGATCCTGTGCTCCTGTGCAGGCAGGAGTTGCACAGAACATCCAGGACTGCAAGCAGCAAGCAGCCAAACATCAGAACTGTTCATTTCTGTGAGGTTTGTGTCAATTTTACCCATCAGAGCCTGACAACATGCACTCATATGCTTCAAGACCCCCCCTGGACACGTTCCTGTGTGATCTGATCTAGATAGGAGCTACTTTGGCAGGCGGGTTGGACTGGATGAGCTCTAAAGGTCCCTTCCAGCCCCCACCATGCTGTGATTGTGTGATTCTATGTGTACTTGTGTCCAGGCGAAGGGGCTGTGTGCAGCCACGCAGCCAAGTCACCCTGAGTGTCTGATGGAGCTTGGCTGGGATAGGCCCTTGTACCTTGTGCATTTTTGACCCAACCTCCTCTTGACTTTCATGTCTGCAGCTACAGCTGCATCCTGAGAGCCAAAAGCCTCCCAGAAGCAGTGCTGAAGTCCCAGTAAGACCTTCCCAATTCCTTCCAAACACTTATTACAAGATCCACTGTCAGCTCAGGGCCCAGTGTGGGCATCCCCTACCCTGGGGTCAGGCCACAAGACACAGAGGTGCAGGACACAAATGCAGAGCCTCAGAGGAGCCAGAGGACCTGCTTGGTCACATTTGGTTCCTTTGGGGGTTGCATTGCACCCAGGTACCTGTCCATCCATTCTCCTTGTGCATTTCACCATTTACTCCAATTCCATTTCCATGCCCTTCCCTGAGAACACACTGATGCCTCACTCCTGTAAAGCCCTTTAGAGAGATGCCCCAGATGTGGCTTTTTAAGGACCAAGACCCAGAGACAGGGTTAAGCTGGAGAGCAGGTGATACATTTTCCTTCACTCCCATCACCTTCCACTCCAATCACAGCCAAGCTGGGCACAGAGCAGAGCCAAACCTCCAAACCAGAGTGGAAATGGCTTTAGCTTCTTGCAATCTCTTTTAAACATGGCCTTTGGGAATTGAGTGTATAACCCTTCTGCTTTCAGGGTGGCTTGAGCTGCTGTTGCCTTTCTTCCTCTGTAACAGGGAAGATTAGAAAGGGATTTGGTTTTGAATTGGAAGCCACGAGTGGGAGGTGTTCAGCAGATTCCAGCATCTCAGGGTATTGGGGAAACAGCTCCTGTCTGCAACCCTGTGGCATCGGCAGCACCTCAGCACACACCAACAAGCCTCATGTGCTCACCCTCAGGGCTTTGTGCGAGTGCCCAGAGCTGCCAGTTGCAGGCATGAAACGATTCAACCACCTTTGAAACGTCTCAGGCTCCAGAAACTGTGAAACTGGCTTAAAAACCACCAGCCATTCATAACAATGGCAGCTTATTTGTCTCCAGCAGCCAGGGCTTGAAGGAAAACATTGCTTTTAGAGAGGCTTGCAGTGCTGTCACCCAGGTTGGCAAAGTAACAGCTGATAGAGCTGAGAGCGCAGCCGCAGCCTCGTCCTTGGCTCCTAACACATCATTGCATATCTCACTCTTTTTGGGGATGAAAACTTTCCAGTTTTGTCACATTTCCATCTGCTGTGGCTCATGTCAACCCAAAATAGCTCTGGGTGAAACCCATTTTCTGCGTCTTCTGCCACTAAGCAGAGTGATGCCGTTGCACCCATCCGGGATGGACTAAAGCTCTCATCCCAAGAATAGCTCCAACGTGGCCAAGGAACAGCTCAGCCAGAAGCCAGACTTTTCTTCTTCATTCAACTCTCCAAAAATCACACCAGCACAAGCAGGGGAAGAGGGGAATAAATGTAAAAGTGCAGCTGAACACCCAGCCCTGCAGAGAAATACCCTGGAGGCAGGATATAGCTGAGACCTGGCCCTGCCTGCCCCGTTCCTGGGCTGTCACAGGTGGGTCTCAGAGCAAGGGCTGGTGTTAAGGCAGTGTTTCCTATTATAAAACACTACTTTCAGTTACTTACATTTCACCAGACTTTAGCTGCTGGGCTATTTTCCATCTCAGGCAGCTCCAGAGCTGTCTGCCTTTATAGCCACTGGAGAGAAACAGGAGCTTCTAGGGGAAAAAAAATCACCTCATCCTGAGATGAGCACTGCAGGGCAGGACAAAGCTTCTTGGCAGTGACTGGCACTGCAGGAGGTGCCCACACAACTGTCTCTCCCACACATATCTAGTGTCTACAGGGGATTCAATGAATCCCACCCTCATGGACTGTTTTGAGCAGGGCTATCTGCAGGGGAAACCTAAGGCAGAGAGGTTGGGCCAAGGAGAAGTGATGTTTGGTCTTTGCTGAAAGGATTTCTCTATGTGTGTGTCTGTGTGTGTGTGTGTTTGTGTGTGTGTATCTCAGTGTTGTCACAACTCTTGCCAAGCTGTGAGCATCACAAAGATTTCAGTTCACACATCACCAGAGAAGACCCAAGGAAATGACCTTCCCAAAAGTCTTCTACACTCTTCTGCAGCTCACAGTGATGAGATCTGAGCTAGTGAGGAACATCTTGGGAGCCTTTTCAAGCACAGACACCACACACCCAAGAGGAACAGAGAGGATGCTCTTGCCAGGTCGATGCAAGATGTTCCACCTGCTCCACAGAATCCAGCAAAGGAACAGTGAGAAGCAGCTTGATAGAAACAGGCCAGAATAAACAAATATGAGGTGAGATCTGAATCAATGTAGTGAACCCAGCACAGTGCTAAAGGCCTGTGCTCTCAGCACTGGCTATGGGAAAGGCCAGCAAAGCAGGTTCAGCAGCCAAGGGTGAGAGGCAGAAGGTGCCCATCAGCAAGGCCTGCAGGAGTTTCTGGCTGCTGCTGAGACCTGGAGCCAGGCTGAGCTGAAGATGGTTGTGAGGCAGCCAGGGTTTGACACAGGGCTGAAGTCCTTGTGAAATCCTAATCCAGACAGATCAAGGCTTCAGCCTCCCTCCGTGCCAAGGTGAGGAAGTAGGTGCATGGCACGTTTCCCTCTCCATCTCATCCTCTGGTGACGGAAGGTTAGATGTTAGAGGGGAAGAAAGGACAGATGGTGAACAGCACAGTCAACCCCAGCTGGGAAATTTCCAAGAGACAGGACTTGCCCTCCACAGGCACCAAGAAGCAACACCCAGCATCAACAAGACCCACAGTTTCCTTCCTTGCAGCATTCCAGGACAGCCCTGGCTGAAGGCAACTGCAGGACACAGTCTCTGTCACCCGAGGCAGGGCTTGGGGAATGTGGCTGTGCTGGAACAGAAGACATCAGCTTAGTTCTAGATAAGAGTCTAAAGCTGCTCCAAGCTCTCCAGCTGCCCTAGTGTCTCTGATCTTGGATGCCAGGGCTGGCAGTGAGATCTGTCAGGTGTTTGAGAAGAGAAATAGGGGTCAGAACTAGAAGAAATTACCTGGGGAGATGGCTGAAGCCACAATGAGCTCCTCTCTGTGCTCCTCCCAGGCAAGGTGCAGGAAAGGGAACAGTAAAAGTGAGGGAAGGGAGACTGGGTCTCTCAGCATTGAACAGAAGAGACACAGCAGGAGATGTACCCACCACCCTGGAGGAGGCCATAAAGAGATGAGGCCAGTCAGTCAAAGCCCAGCTTTCACCACCACTGCCCTTGTTTCAGTCGGTTTGTGTTGCTCAGGTACAAACTTCACAATGAACTGAGTCCTGCCCTTGGGTCACCCCAAGCCCAGGCAGCTCCAGGCTGGGGCAGAGGGGCTGGAAACTGCTGCAGGGAAAGGGCCTGGGGGGGTTGGTGCCAGAGGCTGAACAGGAGGCAGCAGCGTGCCCAGGGGGGCAAGAAGGCCAAGGGCAGCCTGGCTGGGATCAGCAGTGG
>WBNH01011174.1:73495-86912 GCA_013401255.1 Urocolius indicus | reverse complement strand
TCTGGGTGGGATGCATGGAGCTGTTTTTGGGATGCAGGGGGCTGTGTGTGGGTGCAGGGGGCTGTGTGTGGGTGCAGGGAGCTGTGTGAGGGTGCAGGGGGCTCTGTGTGGGATGCATGGAGCTGTTTTTGGGATGCAGGGGGCTGTGCCGAGCTCTCTGTGCTTCGTGCCGTTGCTGCTAGATGGCACTGTGTCCTCTCGCAACCCGCGGCTCTGCCCGGCGGCTTCGCTGAGGGCTGCGCTGGGCTGNGGAGCTGTGTGAGGGTGCAGGGGGCTCTGTGTGGGATGCATGGAGCTGTTTTTGGGATGCAGACGGCTGTTTCTGGGATGCAGGGAGCTGTTTTTGGGATGCAGGGGGCTGTGCCGAGCTCTCTGTGCTTCGTGCCGTTGCTGCTAGATGGCACTGTGTCCTCTCGCAACCCGCGGCTCTGCCCGGCGGCTTCGCTGAGGGCTGCGCTGGGCTGGGGACAGTTTTGTGTCACGGCCAGGGGGGAACAGGAGACCTTTTCACACGAGGAAAACACCGGCAGAGCTCTGCTTCGGGATCGCCTTAGCAAAAGCGAGGGTGCATCTGAAGCAAGACAAAAATGAAGTGGCAATTGCAGCCTCCCTCTGTCAGGCTCCTGGAGAGCCCCACGCTCGTGTCCTGCTTGTCCATGCCCTGGGAGGAGATGAGTTGGACACCCACCAAGGGTCCTCTCAGAGTGGAGCACTGGGACAGGGTGTGCTCATGCTGTCCTGTCAGTGATGGTGTGTGAAACAAGGACCTGGTGGCTTTGGGGCTACCAGGCTCTGAGACACCCACCTCAGCTGCCTCTGCCCAGTAGCAAAGCTGGACACACACAAGGAGCTCTGCTTGGTGCTACAGCCTACAAGGAGCCCACCAGGATTCTTCTGCAACCGTGCAAGACATTTGGCCACCTGGGCAATGGGCAGAGATGGGGGAAAGAGGCCTCTGCACATGGATGTGCAGAGCCAGACAGCAGCCTGCAGGGACCACGAAGCCCTGCCAGTGCTTGTTGGTCGCTTGGGGAGTGAATACAAGATGAAAACCCTGGAGCAGCCTTTGCAAGAAGCAGAGGAAGCCTGACTTCTCCCTCTCCCTTTCCTCCCCCCCTCCCCCAGCTTGGTGGGCTCAAGCTGGGAGGCTGAGGACAGGCAGCAGGACGTGGTCCCACAGCTGGGAAGCCGCCATCCCTCAGCCGGCAGTCTGCACGGGAGCCGGGGAGAGTCGGACGTCTCGGGAGCAGGGGCTCCCTCCCATGTTCTCCTCTTGCTCCCCAGCTGGTCAGGCTGGCTGCCAAGGGCACACTGGCAGGAAACTGGGCACTTTTCCATCAGGATTTCATCCCTGGGCCACGGATCTCCGGGGGAATGTTTCCATGCTGATGAATCAGCAGTCTCTGCTGGCTGGAGGGGTTAAACGCCCATTGTGCTGGGGAAAAGGTGCAAGTCCCCACGTCAGGCAGGTGTCAGCTAATCCACTCCCCTCCCCACCTTCTCAATCCATCCTCCCTTCCCAATCCATCCCCCTTCCAATCCATCCCCCACAGGAGGCCTCTCCCTAATCTGTTACAGTCGGTGTTTGTGCCCCGGGGGCTGCGGATCTGATGTCTCTTCCGAGAGAGAGCTCGGTGTCACTGTTAACTGTGATCATTCTGGATGTTCTTGTTGGCCAATGCAAATGTCCAGGCTGGCCTGGAATCCCCAGTCCCTTTTCAGCTTCAGCAACATCCTGTGGCAAATTGCTCCGTGCTCCTGTTCACCATCCCCAGGCAGCAGCTGTCCCTGCGCCGCGCCGCGGGCAGAGCAGAGCAGAGCTGAGCCTCTCTGCTGCCCTGCCTTGCCCTGCTCCCTATCAACAGCCTGACATTTTAGACCTGGCTCTGTATTGCAACAAAACAACCCAAAAACCTCAAACCTTGTGGTTTTTCTGGTCTGGGGAAATTGAGATGTTGATGCCCTGCCCAGTTCTCCCCGGTGAGCCAGCTCCACCGTTGGCAACGTGGCTGGCAGAGGCCACTGGTGTTTGCATGAGGGACCCACTGCTAAATATCCCTGGAGCTATTCAAAAGATGCCACAGCTGAGGTGCTGAGGGATGTGGTTTAGTTTAAAGGCTTGGCAGTGTGAGCGGAGGGGTTGGACTCGATGATCTTCAAGGTCTTCTCCAATCGTAGTGATTCCCTGTGAGCCCCTTTGCAGTCAAGTGCAGCCCTGAGGTCAAAAGCACCCATGCTATGGCGTGGCAAAAGATAAACAGTCACCACAGTTTGCCAGGACAGGGGGAGGTGGGAAAAGGTGTCTTTGTGCTCCTGCTCCTTGTGAAGCTCTGATTCCTCACATGGGAAGCAGGTGGAGAGCTCGAACGGACTCCCAACGGCAGGAAAACGGTCACAAGGCAAAAACCCAGCAAGTGCTGCCCTGAGCTCTGTGGTGTGATGAGTAAAACAAACACATGACAAGAAAAAAAAACACCAAGCCCACGAAAAAAGCCTCCCTGCCCCCACCATCTTGCTCCAACACATGGCCAGAAACACCGAGCATCATGCTGGCGGAGCTGTTCTGCCCTCTGAGCACCCGCCTCTCTGTTTGGGTTCACACCAAAACACTTCCAACCTGCTTTCAATCTCTTTCCCCCCCCCCCCCCCGCCCCGCTCCTACACACACACCCCCAATTTTTATTTTATTTGTACAAATGCTCAGACTTTCCTGCCACAAATTATTCTTGGCTGGCTGACAAGTGGAACAGCCATGTAGAGCTGTTTCTTACACACACACACACACACACACAGAGAATAGAAAGAGAAATGGTTTATGAGACATTTTGGTTGAATGTTGTGGGTTTGGGTTTGTTTTTTTTTCCCCTACCCTAACATGAGGTGAAAGTTCAGGAGTTCTCACCTTTTTTATTTTTTTTCCACCCAGAAACCCCTCCTGAGGTAAAGCTCAGCCTCCAGCAGAGGCTCCTCCTCCTCTCACCTTGGGAAGCACCAAAAACAAAGCCTGTGACCATCTCTCTTTGTGGCCTCCCCTTTCACCTCAAAGAAAGTCTGTCAAGGGCTAAGGAAAGGCTGGTATTGACAGCCCCAGCCATGCAAAAAACATAGCTGATTCCTCCAGGGTCTTAGAAGAACCTCCTGCATCCCCAAAGTGTGGAGGAACCCCCTGCATCCCCAAGGTCTTGGAGGACCCCCCTGCATCCCCAGGCTCTTGATGGACCCCCCTACATCCCCAGTCCCTTGGAGGAACCCCCTGCATCCCCAAGCTCTTGGAGGAACCCCCTGCATCCCCAAGGTCTTGGAGGACCCCCCTGCATTCCCAAGCTCTTGGAGGAACCTCCTGCATCCCCAAGCTCTTAGAGGACCTCCCTGCATCCCCAAGCTCTTGGAGGAACCTCCTGCATCCCCAAGCTCTTGGAGGAACCTCCTGCATCCCCAAGCTCTTGGAGGAACCTCCTGCATCCCCAAGCTCTTGGAGGAACCTCCTGCATCCCCAAGCTCTTGGAGGAACCTCCTGCATCCCCAAGCTCTTGGAGGAACCTCCTGCATCCCCAAGCTCTTGGAGGAACCTCCTGCATCCCCAAGCTCTTGGAGGAACCTCCTGCATCCCCAAGCTCTTGGAGGAACCTCCTGCATCCCCAAGCTCTTGGAGGAACCTCCTGCATCCCCAAGCTCTTGGAGGAACCTCCTGCATCCCCAAGCTCTTGGAGGAACCTCCTGCATCCCCAAGCTCTTGGAGGACCCCCCTGCATCCCCAAGCTCTTGGAGGAACCCCCTGCATCCCCAGTCCCTTGGAGGGCCCCCCTGCATCCCCAAGCTCTTGGAGGACCCCCCTGCATCCCCAAGCTCTTGGAGGAACCCCCTGCATCCCCAGTCCCTTGGAGGGCCCCCCTGCATCCCCAAGCTCTTGGAGGACCCCCCTGCATCCCCAAGCTCTTGGAGGAACCCCCTGCATCCCCAGTCCCTTGGAGGGCCCCCCTGCATCCCCAAGCTCTTGGAGGACCCCCCTGCATCCCCAGGGTTTGAAGAAACCATCTGTGATCTGTAAAATGATGGCTTTGGCATAAAAGCCATGATTGAACCAGTCATAAACAAGTAAATCTCACTTGCCTTTCGCTCTCAGGTTGTGGGTTTGAGCTGGGGAGGTTTCTTGGGGGACAGGCTGTGAAAGGAAAGTCTCATGCAGACACACAAGGTGGCTGAGCTGAGAGTTCAAGGGAACAACAATGAGCATCACCGAGCCTCGCGAAGAGCTTTTGCTGCAAGAATTGGCACCTCGGGCAGCTCAGCAGAAACATCCCCTGACCCACAACATGGGAGCTTGTGGGCAGTTGTAGGATCATTAACCCCCAGGCACAGGGAGTCCAAGCAAAACTAATTACTTCCATGGAACCAAAAACAAAACAAAAAGATTGGTTTCCAGGCAATGTTGTTCTTTGGCCTGGAGAATGGTACCAGGTCAAGGAAACTGGCTGACAGTGCTGGGAGAGGATTTACACAAAGGGGCTGTTTGATCATCGTTTTGATTACAGACCTGATGTCTTTTCCCCAGAGCTGACAAGTTGCACATGCTGGACAAGGCAGAAGATGCTCTCTGAGCTGGAGGCTTTTCACAGCCTGGTAGAGATTCAGGTCAGAAAGGGGGGTGGGTTTTTTTTTTCCTGTACTTCTGCCTCTGGTGAGTCCTAAATCAAGCTTTTAGCAATATCTATAGGGCTCAAAGGCACCAGCCTGCTGATATTTCTCCAGGAGAGGTGGTTTCCATCCTGTTAAAGGCCATTTGGCTGGGCTACCTCGGAGAAAAGTGAGAGGCAGACCTCGATCCACACTCACTCGTTTGCAGTCCAGCCGTCCCAGCATCATCCCCACCATGGGCAAAGGATAGCCCCTAGCAGCCTGTGGTCTTGGGGTGAGGTACCCCCAGAAGCCCTGCTGCCTCTCCCTGCAGGGACACCTTGTCTCACTGGCCCCAGAGATGGGGAGGAGATGGAGATTGTTTGGGTGAGCCGTGATGGATCGTGGCCCGAATGCCGAGAGCTGAGGGGCAGAGGGAGGCTGAGAAACTCCACGTTGAAAATGTTTTAAAGCAAAGGGAACATCAAAAGGTCTCCAGGAAACAGCAAACACCCAGAGTTCAGCCATCTCTGAAACAGATCCCCCTCCTCCCATCTCCATGCCTGGATAAGAGAGACTCCCAAGACAAAGGGCGATCGAGATCAGAGAAGATGGTAAGCTATAAATCAGCCACCTCTCCCTTTTCACCTCCCTCCCTCCCTCTGCCCTCCAAGGCTCAGGAAACCCCTGGAGCCGAAAAGACACCAATTCAAACAGCCAGATGACCCCTCCTGCATCCTCCTGGAGGGCCTTGCCCCAGCGCAGCCCCCAGCCCTTCCAGCTCATGGAGATGCTGGGTGGGGAGCACAGGCTGTTCTCTCCAGGGCTGCAGATTTTATCTGATGTGCCAGATTTAGTCTCTTCCAGAAGAGTCAAATCAGCCTTAAAAGACTCATTGTCTACCCCTGGAACAATGTTTTTGTTTTTTTTTCCTGTAAGTCTGAGGGGTTGAACACAGGGGCTTTGATCCCAGAGGAGCCCAGAGCCAGGCACCAGGCCCACACCTCACAAGGGCATTTCATGGAACCACAGAATCACAGAGTGGTGAGGGCTGGAAGGGCCCTGCAGAGCTCATCCTGCCCCAGCCTCTGCTCAAGCAGCTTCCCCTGGCTCAGGGGGCACAGGAACGTGTCCAGGTGGGGTTGGAAACCTCCTGAGAAGGAGCCTCCACACCCTCCCTGGGCAGCCTGAGCCAGGGCTCCGTCACCTCAGCACCAAAGGACTTGCTCCTCCTGTGCCAGTGGAACTTATTTTGCATTACAGCTTGTGTCCATCACCCCTATGATGTCCTTCACCTCCATTTCACCCACAGCACATCAGGAAGCTGCTGCCTGGTGTGGGGCAGCCACCTTTCCTCCTTGAAGTCCAGGCAGGCAGGGCTGAGCCAACCTTTGGGTTTCAACACTGAGATGCCTTTGCCAAGCCCCTGGATGTGGGGTGGTTGTTCATGACAGCATATGTGCCTCTCGGTGCTGCTGACACCAACCAGAGCCTCCTCTTACCTGTGAGCATCCTGCTGCAACATGAGGTGCAACACAGAGGTGGGTTAGGCAAAGACATGGCTGGGGTAAAGACAGAGGCAAGGGGCAGGATTTGTCCTTCAGAAGGGCCCAGGGTGAAGCAGCAGCACAGGGAGCGCAGCGTGTCTCTGCTGTAAGGGGATATGGACCTCGGTGGGTGCTGGCTCTGGTTCAGGGGGATGTTTTATGAGCACACATGCAGCAGTGCAGTTGCCAGGTTACTGGGCAGACAAACTATGCTCAGCTTTCTGGGCCCGATCTCATATGCATGAGAGCACGGGGCAAGGAGCAGAGGTGCTGGCAGCCCCTCGGGCTGTGTGTCAGGATTCAAGGGGCTTTAGAGTGGCCTCAAGACACAGAGCAGGAGCCCAAAGGCAAGAAAAGAAGTAAAGCAAAGAGAGATTGCAGGGGGAGGGACATACACAAAGAGCAGCACTCTCTATTAGCCTGAGCCTCCCCAGCTTCATCATCCAGCCAGCATTTCCTATGGCAAAAACCAGCTGCCATGGCAAGGGAAGGGACATGTCTCCTTCCTGGCATTTGCATGCTGTGTGCATCAGCTCTCACATCCACCAGCCTTTCCTCCTCGCTTGTCCTCTGCCACAGGAAAGCAGAAGCTTTGCCATGCTCCATCTCCTAATTCCAGGTGGTACAGATAGCTCCTGCCTTTGACCTTCTTGGCTTTCTGACTCAGAGAGTCACAGAATCATAGAATCATAGAATCACAGCATGGTGGGGGGTTGGAAGGGACCTGCAGAGCTCATCCAGCCCTACCCCTCTGCAGAAGCAGCTCCCACCTAGATCAGGTCACACAGGAACGTGTCCAGGGGGGTCTTGAAAAGCTCCAAGGAAGGAGCCTCCAGCCCCTCCCTGGGCAGCCTGGGCCAGGGCTCCCTCACTGAAACACTCAAACAGTTTCTCCTTATGTTTAAATGGAACTTGTTGTGTTCCAGCTTCAGCCCATCACCCCTTGTCCTGTTGCTGGATACCAGAGAAAAAGGGATGTCCCAACCTCCCAACAGGGATGTCTCAACCTGCTTGAGTAGGGTCTGGACCTTGTGACCATCCTTACCTAACTAAATAGGCTGGACCTGGCTCTCAGGTCTCATTAACACCCTCCTTCTTTGACCATCCAAGCTAATTGGAGGAGAGGCAACAGTCCAGAGTGTTGGGGCATGCTTGCCTGGAGCACTCCCTCATGGAGGGAACTATGAAGCAACACAAGCTCCTTATGCTCCTAGCAGGACACATTGTACATTCAAGGGGGTTCCCCTTCTGGTGCTGGGGTCTGAACTCATAAAGAACTTGCAAGCCAGGACTTTCTGCTGACTGTGCCATTGCCTCAGTGAGTCATCTGGGGCTGCCCATGTCTCTGCACAAGGCTGTGGTGGATGGCAGGGATTGCTCTTTCTTCCCTTACACAACTTTCCCCCCTGACTGCAGGAATCTTCCAGCAGTGCTCCAAGATCCTCTCGCATGTGGAGAAGGAGATTAGAGACCAGTGGGATCAGCACCAGTCACAGTGAGATCCAGGAACAGTCGAGCTCCACAGTGCCCTTCCCAAGGCTTGAGGCACCAGGGGAGATTCAGACAAAGTCCAAAAATCAGTTGGTTGCCTAAAAGGCAAGCAAGGAGCTTAGATCTAGGACAGCTTCCCAGAGAATGCTGCCTAAGCTTCACAGTGTCCCCCAAGACATCAGCTTCAGGTGTCTTGCAAGTCTTTCCTCCAGCTCAACACTTGCTTGGTGTCCCTCAATCTGCAAAGCTCTCTGAGAACATCCCTCTTCCCCAAGGCTGACAACAACCCAGAAGGAGAGTGTCTCTGGCTGAGTCCCTCAGCCTCCAGCTCAGCACAGTGACAGGGCAGCGATGGACGAACACCGGAGAGGGGAAAGTCTGACACAGCTCCCACCATCCTCTCCGGGCCCAAGAGTTCCCAAGCTCAGAGGACATTTGAGGCTGGGCAGAAGGAGAAGTGTCCTCACCCGACTATGGCACTGCCAGGGATGCAGCTTACATCATCCGGTGAAGGAAAAATAAGCCCATGAAAGCCTTGTGCCTTCAGCTGAGAGGAATGAGAAGGGGCTCTGCTGCCTGGCCTGGCCCTTGCAACACAGAGAACCTCCAAAGGCTGAAGGAGTGACCAGAGGGTCTGCATCTGGGAGAGCACAGGGGCTTCCCCTGATGTTGGGAAGGTTTGGGGAGGGGGGCAATGTGTGCTTCCCCCACCACCCTTTGTTGAAGGTCCAGCAGCAGGAGGCAAATGTGGGAGAGAGAGCCCTTGACTGCAGGACAGGGGTGACTGCTGCACCCCCACAGTGAGGACAGCTCTGGACCCTACTGGGAACATGCCCAGGGCAAGAGGAACAAGTGAGGTTCTCTCAACGCCCTCCATGGTGTGAGCACACTGGTGAGAATGAGAAAGACAGACATTGCTGTGGCACTTTCCTGCCTACCCCGTCTCTAGGGAACAGACCAGCCAGGGAGAGGGAGGTGCTGGGAGAAAGGTGTGGGATGAGCTCTTTTTGAAAGGGCCATGGTGGAAGCAATGGTCTGCTGAGCTGGAGGAGGAGCAAGAATCAGCATTTGGGGCAGGGAGGGCGGCAGGAAGGCTTAAATCCTGCCAGGAGTCTGGAGAGGGGGAAAACTCACTCTGGGGTGGGCTGTTGGGGAAATGTTTGGAGTAGGCAGGGGGAAAACTGTGGGCAGAAGACATTACATGTGATGGAGAGAGTTTGGAGGGGCATGTAGGGCACAGGCATGCCCAGAGTTAACAGGCAGCAGAGAGGAGAGCAGAGGAGTTTTGGAAGCAGTGTCCCTCATGGAGAAGGGGTCAGGGGGCTGCATGGCCAAAAGGTACACAGGGGCAGGCAGGGCAAGCGAGTGAATCTGCCTCTGGGCAGGTGTGGGGCTGGCAGAGCAGGGGGGCTGGCCCAGAGGTGTTTCCCAGGCACCAAGCCACCACGGGCTCCCCCAGGGGCTGTAACTCCAGCTCGGCCCCTGTCCCGCTGTCAGGCCCTGTGCCTGCAGCTTGTTATTGCAGGTGCAGGGCAGCCCCCTCCCTGCTGGCCTGTCCCTGTCCCTCCACTGCAGCCCTTCCCCTCCCCACACCAACCACCTCTTGCAAGAAGCAGTTTGGGGTGGCCCTGCAGTGCCCCTGCCCTGTCCTGCCAGAGCCCTCGCTCCTTATCCCCTGCCAGCCCTCTGCCCACCCCGGATGAGTTCTGCCCGCTCACCCAGGGCCTGTGCCCACCACCTCCAGTCCATCATGCACAGCTGCCAGCATGGACAGGTCTCCACTCCACAAAACCCCAGGTGACTTTGGCCACCAAAGGTCCCCACCAGCACCCTGACGTCATCCCACAGCAATCTGAGTGAGCCAGAGGAATTACCCTTTCCCTGCCCAGAGCATCTGCCCCTGCCTGCCTTCCCCTCTGCTTTTCTCTCCTCCCTCCATCTCCCCAGCCCCTGCAGCTCTGCCTTCTCCAGCACCCTCCCTACCTCCCCAGGGTCCTTCCCCTCTTCTTCTCCCTCCTCCCTCCATCTCCCCAGCCCTGCAGCTCTGCCTTCTCCAGCAGCCACCCAACACCCTCCCCACCTTCCCCCTTCCCCAGGGTCCCTCGCTGCGTGCTGCTGGGTGCTGCTCCACACACTCCCCACCCCTCCAGGTCCCAGACCCCCACATGCAGCCAAAGCAGCTCCAAACCACCTTCCACCTTGCAGCAGCTCCCTGTGTCTATGAAGAACTCTGGGGAGGGAGGGGGCTGATAGATCTGAGAAGCTGCCCTGTGCATCCAAAGGCGGGTTGCAGCCCCCACACTGGGCACTGCAGCTGCACATGGCACAGGCAGGGAGCTGGTGGTTTAATTCCCTTTGGAGCAGAGCCAGGCATCAAACCCAACACCCCCTCCTGTTAAAAACAGCTCTTTGACATCTTTAATGACCTCAGCTTGGGGAGGCAGCAGCTCCGGGAGCACCGGCAGGAGCTCAGCAGCTGAGCCAAGCAGTGCCCAGCCCTCGCTGGGCTCTCCCAAAGCTCTCTCCCAGCTCTTCTCTGAGAGGTTTTTGCTTGTGAGGATATCCAGGGCCTGCTTCTGTGCACCAGCCACGCATCTTATCACATGTCAAGTGTTTGCAAAAGCCCTCTGGCCTGTGTCCTGCTTTTCCCAGGGCTTGAGCTCAGTTCCTCCCCTTCACCTTTCTCCTTGGCTGTCTGCACGACTCCCTTCCCTTTGCTTTGCGGGGGACAGGGTAGTGCAGGCGTGGAGGTAATTATGGGCAGAGCCTGGTAAAGACCTGCTTTCCCATGCCCTGGCCTTGGCCTTGCCTAAACACCTTGAAGCATTCCAGCACTAAGCTGGAAAGAACAAATAGTCCCACGGTGAGTGAAAGGCTCAGGAGCCCGAGCCTCTTCTGCACCGTGCTGGCAGCTCCTGTGAGTCCCTGCAGGTACTTTAAGCCCAGGGCTCTAAATGTTTGCAATACAGAAACAGCCAGGAGTGATTTCAAGATGAATAGTGACAATTAAGAGAAAGCTCCACCAAGAGCAGCAGTGGTCTGTGCCTGCTGGGGAGGAGCAGGACCCCTGCCTGTGCATGGAGGGTCCCACAACGGCTTGGAAGTAGGTTGAAGCTCTGGAGGTGTTGGGCAGAAGTAGAATGACTCAGGGTTTATGAAGTTATAAACCTGAGAATGACTCAGGTTTATGAAGTAGGGAGTTCCTAAAGCTCCTACCAGGGCTTGGTGGCCAGATCTCCCTTCAGCTCAGTGCTGAGGAATGGGGTGAAAGCTGATGGAGGAGGAACACGTGGTGCAGGAGGTGCTGGAAGGTGCTGGACGGGCTGCAGAAAGCTGAGGAAGGCAGAAAGGTTTGTGTCTGAGTTAATGCAAGTGCTGGAGTCTGGGGATGCAGAGAGCCAAGAAAGGAAAGAGTCATGATCAGGGCTGTACTCCAGCCGTGCCCCCCTGGACAATGAATGCTGGAGGCCTGTCCTGTGCCCCATGTCTGGGGTCAGCCCCATGGGCAGAGCTCTCCTCCATCACCCCCCAGCACCTCTCTGAGCTCAAAGGGACACTGTGAGCTGCTGGTGTAACCTTCCTGCAGGGTCCTGTAGCAGCTCTGAGGTACCTGCAAGCTGCCCAGACAGAGCCCCATCTCCTCACAGGCTGCCAGGGCCTCCAGCCTTTGTCACCCAACTCAGCTGGTGGTATCAGCTCATCCCACTGCACTTAGACTCCTCTGGATCATTGTGCCCACCACAAAAGCAGTGGGTCTTGAAGTCTCCCTTCTCCTGTCCCAGGCTCAATCATCGCCAGAGGGTGGAGAAAGACAGGATTGGGACCCTAATATCTCCAGGAAAGGAAACTATGGCCTAGGAAAGGCTGTGGGAATGCTGAGGACAAGCAAGGGACAGAGTGGCCTCAGAGGCAACAACACTGCAAGACTTGTTGGGGACAGAGAGGGATTGCCACAAAGTCAGTGGGTGCTGAAAGAAGGACAGAGAGGATAAGGAGAGGTGGATCTACAGAGCTCCTTTTTTTTGCTCTCATCTTTCCTCAATGTTCTGTATTTTCTTTCTTCATTGCCTCCAATTTCTGTCTTAAAAGACCTTGTACTGGAGCTGGAAGACCTGGAGAAGGCTTGGCTTGATAGGAGAGGTCTGATCCCATCTCTGCAGAGTACTGCTGGTCTCCTGCTTTCTGGAGCTGTTGAAATAACACCCCTGGAACCCCATTTTCCCAACCTCTCTTTCACCTTTTTCCACTTGATTCATGCATGGGAAGAGATGTTTGGAGAAAGAGCATCTGAGTGTCACCTGAACATCATGGTCAAGACCCAGAATGGACCTTCCAGATGTGAGCTCTGTCAAAAGCCCCATGAGATCCATCAGATCTGCTGCCCAGCACAGCCACCCATTGACCAGGTGATGGCAAGAGGGAGAAGGTGCCTCAATATGTTGGCCAGAAGCAGTGCAATAGCTGCTTGATGTTGGCACGGTGCAGTGTCCCAGCACCCACACTCAGGGGACATGGACCTGCAGCTACCAGAAAGTCTGGGGCTGGAGCCTTTCAGTTCCACATCTGCATTTCCATCTTCAGGTGCTCAGCTCTCCAACCTTCAGGCCAGGGCTCAGGTGGCTCAGAATGTGGCCTCAGTTGCTCATGGTGCTTCAGGAGTTTCTTCTCTCTACCAGGCTGCCCTGAGCATCT
Organism: Urocolius indicus; assembly: GCA_013401255.1. NCBI lineage: Eukaryota > Metazoa > Chordata > Aves > Coliiformes > Coliidae > Urocolius > Urocolius indicus. The sequence goes on along the minus strand of WBNH01011174.1, from coordinate 74,568 downwards.
TGGCCTTCCTGCAGCACTGTGATCACATCTTCTTCCCAGCTCTCCAGTATAATCCCAGACCCCCTTCCCCACGAGGATTTGGCTTTTTATGCCTGCTGCAAAGCTGAAGCTCCTGCTTGCTGGCCCCACAGCACCTTGCTCTTGGCCTGCTTGGCATGACCTGCTTGACACAACTGGAGGTCTCCCCATGTGTCTGAGGCCCTGATCCATTTTCACATCACTTGAGCTATTTGGAGGAGAGGCTGGTGTCCCAGCAGAGAGTCTGGATGTTGGTGTAGGTGGTTGCTCCATGTAGTTGTAGTTCCCTTTCCTAACACATGCAGCTTCATTCTCCCCAGAGCAGTTCATCCACCCCTCCCCACTCCATGTCCTGAGCCTCTGTTTCTCAGCCGGACAAAACCAGACTTCACCCACCAGCCTCTCACTGAGCTGTGGTTTGGGAAAAGCCTGTCAGAGGAATGAAGAATGAAAGAGTTATCCTGCAGAAACACCTTATGCCCCACTCAGACCTCTCCAAGCATTGTGGCAACTCCTCTGGCAGCCACCTCTCTGAGCTCGTTTGGCTGTGGCGTTTCTACCATGACCTTTTAGTCCCCAACCTGGCACAATCAGACAGCTTCAAATGCCATTGTGGCCTTTGCAGGCAGGCAGCAGCTTTCCTCTGGGGTTGTGGTGGAGTTTATTCGGCACCAGGATTGTTTTTTTGGCACATAGTGGATGTCAGCATCTGAAGGCCACTCACACCAACACCTTGTCGTGCCAGTAGCAATGTGAATAGGGACATGTCCATGGAGAGGTCTGGAGGCAGTGGACTGGAGATACCAAACAGCTGGAGATCTCTGCAGCAGAGGTGCTGCTTGTGGACACCCTCTCATAGAAATACAGAATCCCAGCATGGTGGGGGCTGGAAGGGCCCTGCAGAGCTCATCCAGCCCCAGCCTCTGCTCAAGCAGCTTCCCCTGGCTCAGGGGGCACAGGAACGTGTCCAGGTGGGGTTGGAAACCTCCTGAGAAGGAGCCTCCACACCCTCCCTGGGCAGCCTGGGCCAGTGCTCCCTCACCTCAGCACCAAAG
>WBNH01011174.1:47829-64187 GCA_013401255.1 Urocolius indicus | reverse complement strand
CTCCAAGGAAGGAGCCTCCACACCCTCCCTGGGCAGCCTGGGCCAGGGCTCCCTCACTGAAACAAACAGTTTTGCCTTATGTTTCAATGGAACTGTTTGTGTTGCAGCTTCATCCCATCACCCCTTGTCCTGTCACTGGATACAGTAGAAACAAGTGCTGCCTCAACCTCCTGACACCCACCAGTGAGATATTTGTAACTATTAATGAGCTCCCCCCTCAGTCTCCTCTTCTCCAGGCTGAACAGCTCCAGGTCCCACAGCCTTGCACAAAGGGGAGCAGATTCCATATCGTTCCTGATGCCATTTGATCTGCAGCGCCTGGGCAGGGACAAAGCCTGGCAGAGCTGCTGCACAACCCTCCCAGCTCTCTGGTTACCAGCACCATGTGCCCAGGGCTGTTAGGAGCAGAGCAGGGTGTGATGTGCTGGCCAGGGTGTGAGATCAGGCAAGTGTCAGCAGTTCCTTCTCTCTTCCCCAAAATAACCCACCCACAGGGGAAACTACATCAATGTAAATAACCCTCTGTGTCCTGGGGCTGAGATCCCCATCAGGCAGGCTGAGCCACTGTGTGCAACCTTCTCCATCACCATGGATGTTGGTATTTGATTTATGACCCATTGAGGAGGAGCTCTTGACTTTCAGAGGCAGATCTGAGCAGCTGTGTTTGGCATGGCAGGGTCTCAGGTCAGAGCCAGAGACGAAGGCTGTGGGGCTCCTGAGCTCATTGCTGCTCATGAAGCTTGGGGAATTGGTTGTGGGTTATGGAGCTTTCCATTTCAAGAGGCCAGACTAGATGATGGTCCCTTCTGGCCTTAGAATATATGAAGCTACAAATAACTCAGCCAATAATTAGAAACTTGAGTCTCATTCCTGTGACTGTTACAGGCTTGTTGGACTGGAAGCTGCAACGTCTGCAACGAGCTTTCCCTGTGTTTCCAGAGAAGTCATTTCCTGGTAGTGCTTCCCCTGTGTAAACCCCCAAGACTGATGTCATTGGGGTTGGTGTGGGAGCACATGCAGGTAAATGGCATCACTGTGCATTTGTGTCATGCTCCAGTGTCATCCAGATGAGACAAAATAAAGATAATAAAAGAGGGGAAAGACCAGACTTCTCACATTCATGTCTTCTCTGCAGTTTGTAGTGGCTTTGGTACTCTTATTCCAACCCCAGAGAGCGTGGGCAGAGCCTCCTAAAAAGTAAAAGTGATGCTTGGTAAGAAACCTTTGGTGAGGAAATGATGCTCCATCGTCACCATGTGACACTGACCATCCTTACCTGCTGACCAGGGCACATCTGCAGAGGAGTCTGGTCTCTGACATGCCCTGCTGCTGCTTTTGGCTGTTTCCCATCCTCTTCACTTTGTTATTGCCTTTCCTTTGCTGAGGTCAAGCCCTTGCACAGGGTGACAGAGAAGGTGGCCTCCAACTGCTACCCCTAAACCCTGGGAGGGACAGCCCAGCTCTCTGCAGATTGGTAGGAAACCACCTGACTTGGGCACAGTGTGGAATTGGGGAGGGCAGGAAGAGCTCCCTGAACATGAACAGCACAAGGGATGTGACTTATTGGGGATGAGCCACCAACTTTGCTCTGTTGCAGCTCCCTCAGGCAGTGAGTGTTCAGAGACCAGATGGGACATGAGAACCAGAGTGCTCCTGGCGTGGTAGAAGCAGGTGCAGGTACTTAGGGGCAAGGGGGACAAGGTTTGGAGCTCACTCACCTGAATAACATGCAGTGGGAGGGCAGCCTCATCCCCACACCCTTAGGATGCTCCAGGAGACACAAACCAAGGGCAAAAGCTCATGCTTGCATTGGGGAGGGAAAGCTTGATGGACAGGACACTAACAGTCATGTTAGGCTGGTGTTGACACCTTCATCCAAATGTCCTCTTCACCACTAGAGGAATCTGCTTTTTCAGAGGCATTAGTGGCTCAGGAGAGCACCTCAGAATGAAATAAGGGTCACTGTAGCAGCTTATGGTTACCTGCAGCAACCTCAGCCATGATGGGAACAGGGCACACACAGCTTCGTGAGAACTGAAAGCCACACAGCTTAGCTTCATGAAGGCAGAAGCAGGAAGGAGATGCCCCAAACCCTTGATCAGGTTGGTAACCACAGCCCTTGTCTACAACATGATTGCTGGAAAGAGGCAGGGAAGCAATAAAGCCAACAAAGCTCTGGATGTGATCCCTGGAGGCAGCCGTAAACATTATCAGCAACAAGAGCACTCATCCTATCCCATCCCATCCCATCCCATCCCTCAGCCAGGCCCTGCCAAGAACCATGGGCACTTCCCACACACCAGCTTGGGTTGTGACACCCTGATGAGTCACTGCCCTGGGGTCTACCTGGTGGGATGAGTTGGCTGCTGGTCACACTGAGCAGCACCAGTTGCTTACTTGCGTTGTCAGGGCTACCACCCATCCTCCCCCCTCCCTGCTGCCATGGTGTTTGTGGTGATAACAGAGGCAGCTCGAGACTTTCCCTTCCTGCAGGCAAGAGGTAATTTGGTGGTGGAGGAGAAGCAGGCTGTGGGGAGAAGGAGGGGCTGGGTTAGGGATGTGGCAGAGTAAATGGGGAGCTTCAAGGAGCTGTGCTCATCTGTGCCTTGAACTGGATCAGCCATCCCACTGTGTGCCCTCAGAGGTGCCCATCACCCCCCTGGGTACCAGGCACACAGCTGGGCCATGCCAGATGTGCTGTTGACATGAAGGTGCAGTGAGAGACCTGCTGCTTATCCCATAACTTCTGCTGCTCAGGGTGACTCAGGTCCTAACCACAGCAGCCTGAACAGGCAGGACTCATGTAGTGTGCAGAGACCTGAAAAACCCAGCCCAGTCCTTCAGGGCCTGATAAGAAGCATCCCCAAGGACAGGGCTGCAGCGTGGAGATGAGAGGATACAGACAGGCAGGGCTTTCTCCCTGCCTGGCCCCTCTCAGAGGCTGATGAAGCAGATTACAGGAGCTGGAGGGTCTGTAGCAGCCTGAGCACCCCTTATAACCCCCATCCCAGCAGCAGCAGGCAGGGGCAGGAGCCTGGCACCCATGAAAGGTGTGAAGTTCTGCTGTTCTCTGCAACACTGTGTAGAAGTTGGAGTGGATATTGGACAGGCAGGAGCAGAACAGCAAGTCTAAACCCCACCATCCTACCTCCAGTTTGCAGGAGACAACGAGCTCTACTTGGACAAGATGTCCCAGGGCAAGACAAGAGCTGCACCAGAGATGCACGTGCAGGATACACAGGAGGCCCATCTCCTGGAGCCCTGCAGAACATCCATGACTCTTGCTCTGGGGCAGCCTTTGCCAAGTACAAAGTATGGCCAAAAACTGGTCCTGCCAGGCCTCTCAAGAGCCTTCATGCTCAGCTGCTGCTCTTCTGCAGCAGGGAACAGCAACAAAATGTGGAAACTGAGTCTCAGTGGCACATGAGGCTGGACTTGGAGAGAGCATCTCACCACAGTGTCACCTTTAACCAACATCCTTGTCGAGTTCAGATCTGCTCAAGTGAGTCTTCGGCTTAACCAGATGGTCTCTTTCTGTGTGAGGCAAAGATGGATGTTCATCCAAGACCCTTCTCCATGGCCTTGAGCCCAAGAGCATAAAGCAATCTGGGCAGAGTGGTGTAGAGAGGAGCACGAGGAGCTTTGCACCCTACCTGGTATGAAAGCATGGCTGTGCTTTCCGTTGCAAGGTCTGATGAGCCATGCTCAAAGTCATGGTTCTCCTCATGACTGCACAGAGACCTCAGCCCCAAGCAGGGTTTGCTGGCCAGCATGAGCAGGATGAGCAGGGCAGTGAGGATGGATGGTCTGGTCTGGGAGCCCAGGATGGCTGGGAAGGAGCAGCCTCTCCACCCTGAGCTCACACAAAGGACAGACAGGGGCCCAACTGCCTTGCCCATGGGAAAGGAGAGACTTGCTCTCTGGAAACCAAGGGGCTGGGCAGTCTCAGGCAGCCAAGTGACTTATTGCAGGCTCCTGGGGTGATAAATTGTGGCTAATTGTGGGCAGGTGACAAAGGCAGACTAAGGGAAAGGCAGAGGGGCCATTTCACTCCCCTGGCAGCTGCTGCCCAGCCCTGCCCCCTCCTTTCACTGCTCCTTTCAGGCCAGTTGAATTGTGCAAATGCAATGCTTTCCAAAACCTGCTGAACCTCCTTCTCATCCTCCTGTCCCCTCCTTCCCACTCCCTTCTCTAGGGTGGGAGGCCCTAGGGGAGGCAGCCCTGACAGCACTGGGCTCATGGCATGTGACAGCCCTTATGATGCCAAGGCATGGGAGGATGTTTCTCCCTCTTCTCCAGGTCCTGCTTCCAGCCCTGGTGCAAGGGGGCTCACCTGGACAGGAGGAACAGAACCATGTTCTGGCTATTGTCAGCATCCCACTGAAGGAAGCACGAGGAGGTACAGCCCTGAGGTGGCACCGATTTGGACCCTGATGAAGTGAAAAGGCTACTTTAACCCACACCTTACTCAGAACAGAGCTAAGTGCTGTGAGGGCAGCACATAAGGGGTCAGCCTGAGGAGACAGGCTTTGTCCTGTAAGGCCAGGAGGCACCAGGTGCTCACCAGTCAATGTTGGACCCCAATAGAGTTGACCTAGGCTGCCTGGCCTTATCCCACACTTCTGGTAGGTTTTTCCTCTTTCCTCCATGCATATGTCCTGGTGAGCTGGAAGAACAGGCTCAAACAAGGGGAGCATCAGCAGCAAAGATCTTTCCCTATATTGCCAAGGGCTGGCAGTGCAGAGACCCCACTGGGAAGAGCCAGGACATGGCTTACATAGCATCTCAGAGTGGTGGGGTTGGAAGGGCCCTGCAGAGCTGCTGCAGCCCCAGCCCCTGCTCCAGCAGCTTCCCCTGGCTCAGGGGGCACAGGAACGTGTCCAGGTGGGATTGGAAACCTCCTGAGAAGGAGCCTCCACACCCTCCCTGGGCAGCCTGGGCCAGGGCTCCCTCACCTCAACACCAAAGGACTTTCTCCTCCTGTGCCAGTGGCACTTGTTGTGTTCCAGCTCATGTCCATCAGCCCTTGTCCTGGCACTGGGCACCACAGAGGAAAATGTCCCCCCATTCTCCTGACAAACACCCTTTAGGTACTTGCAACTGTTGATGAGCTCCTCCCTCAGTCTCCTCCAGACTAAACAGCCCCAGGTCCCACAGCCTTTCCTCAGCAGGAAGATGCTCCAGTCCCCTCAGCATCTTGCTGGCCCTGCACTGGCCTCTCTGCAGCAGTTCCCTGTCTCTCTGCAGCTGGGGAGCCCAGAACTGGCCACAGGACTCCAGATGAGGCCTCAGCAGCTCTGGCAGAGCAGAGGAGGAGCAGAATCTCCCTCAACCAGCTTCCCCTGCTCTTCTTAATGCCCTGCAGAACACCACAGCCCCAGAATGATCACACCCTGGAGGAAAGCAGCCCACAGGTGGGACAGGAAGCGTGATGAACTTCAGGTTAGGCTGGATCACATTGAGGACAACATCACACAAGGTCTCTGGCCCACCTGAGCCCCCTGTAAGAGCCCAGAACTCCTGTGGAATCTGCAGTCCCAGACATGTTTGTGATAGGCTCTTGGAACAGGTTGGATGGGTCAACCAGGAACAGACACTTCATACCCAAACCACTCCAGGCTGCTTTCATGGGGGGAGGGAGGGTACCCTCAAGTTTCTCTGTGCTGTGTTTGCAGACAATAACCCTGCATGTCTCCACTTCTCACTTCCCCTTGCACAACCTCACTCACACTCACCTGCTTCTTCCCAGCTTGTCAGAAGATGATACCCTCACTGGAGAGGAAAAAAAAAAAGGCAGCTTAAAATCAAGTCTTGGCAGGCAGCTGAACACAAACAGATTCTCTGCTGTGCAAAGGAGATGGAATTAACTCTTCCCTCCACTCCACAGGGGCTGCTCTGCTCCACACACCCTCCATCCACCCTCAACCACTGACCACTTGAACTCAATCTGATGGTCTGATAGCAATTGGCTGGAGAGAAGCAGCTGGCAGACATCAGCTGCTTGTAACCATGCATTAGCTGGATTTATCACATGCTTGGAAATGGTGAGTATCTGCATGTCAATTCACCATTTCCATTTCACTCAGCCACAAAATGCCCCAAAGTTAAAAGCCCGTATCTAAGTGTGTCCCTCAGCTGCCTTTAGACATGGTGGTGGCCTCTTGTAAGTACCTGTCTTGGGATGAGCTGGGTCACTCTGTGGAGGGCTGTATTCCTTTCCTGCTGACTTACAGAAGCCTGTGGTGAAGGCCTGGGATCACCAAGCTGTCCCATGGAAACTGAGCACTGACTGAATGTCAGCAGCTGCTGGCTGGAGATAGACACGTTTCTGGGAGGCCAGAAGTTCAGCCAGGCTTAACCCAACACGTTGGCCCCTGGGGTACACCTCTAGTTATGGCCTCCAACCAGACCTCATCCCACTGGTGACCACCATGGCTTGGCCATTCAGACAGTTTTTCATCCACGTCCCTTCCTGCTCATCCAGCCCTTTCCTGTGAGGGTCTTGTGGGGGGCAGAGTGAAAGGCTGAACTGACATTGCCCATGGCTTTTCCCTTGCCTACCAGCTGGATCTGTTCACTGTAGACGTGTAACATGCTCACCAAGCATTACTTCCCCTTGGTGGAGCCATGCTGACTACTCCTGAGCACCTTCTCGTCCATCGTGTGCCTGACCTGTGTCTTTTGCAGCTTCAGCCTTTTTCCACATCCTTTGCCACAGGGTCTCCCATCTTGTTGAGCAATGAACTCACATTACATGGTCTTTCTGTTGTCTCTGTGCCTACGGAAGCCCACATTGTTGTCTTTGACATCCCCAGCCAGCTTCAATTCCAGGTAGGCTTCAGCACTCCAAACTTCCACTCTGGATGCTCAGACGACGTTTCTGTTCCTCCCAGTTGTCCAGCCTTACTTCTGCTGCCTGTATTTCTGCTTTGCTGTGTTTGAGTTTGGCTAGAAGCCCTTTGTCCATCCCTGCAGACCTCCTGGCATTTTTTTGCCTGGCTCATTATGTGTTGGGATGGAAGACCCTTGAGCTTGACAAAAGAAACTCAAAGAAACTTTATCCATCAGAAACGTTAATCCCAGTGTCTCTGCATCTTCAGGACCATTTCCTTTGAATGCTGGATGTGGTTGAACTGAGAAATGGCAAGGTTTAAGTCTGGCCAAGTTAAGGTGATTGCAGGTGAGTCTGCATCCCCACAACACAACACGTGGCAACAGGAGCTGAGTCACCTTCACACGCACCTCCCACGTCAAGGGTCTCTGTGCACCACTGAAATGCTGCATGGGCAGCTGCAGAGCAGCCTGGGAAGGCATTTGTGTGACCCAAAGAGATTGCTGTCAGCCTCTGTGGCAACCAGCCTCTTTTCAGAGAGTGAATCTCAGTCCAAGATGAAATGGATGAACTTATAGGTGGCCTCTGCCCATGTTAGTGTAGTTGACTTGGGGTATCTCCAGTCAGCTTGGCACAGTTAAGCTCATGACAGATGCATGACCTCAACAGCACATCTGCAAGGCTCTCAAGAGACAACTGGACATCATGGTCCCAAAATAATCTGCTGAGTCCATCAGGGAGCCCTCTGACTTGGTCAGCTGTATGATCAGGCAGCAATGTCACCTATGGACGTGTTTATCTGCCCAGATGACTCGGAGCTCACTGGGAAAGACACCATGAGGATTATTCCAAAGCAGAAGTCCAATGGATGCTCAGACAGCTCCAAGCTGCTAAAGCCTCATTAAAAGTTCAATTTTAGCAGCCACTAGTCTTCTGGGAAGCACCTGATCTCCCTAGAACTCTCCTTGAATAACGAGGGACTTCCACAAGCAGGGAAGGACTTTGTCCCAGAGCTGGGCTGTGATGAGACAGGAGAGCAATACCTGCCTGATGACCACACTGTGCACAGCTCCAATGACTTGCTAACCAACACCCCTCACAAGCAGCCAGAGGTCCAGCCAACACTGAAACCTGATTAAATGTGACCAGGAGATGGCTTTATCCGCATCAGTTCCAGCTCTTTCTGCCCAGAGAAACAGGTTCCTTAAAGCAAAGTCCTATATGAAGCTGTCTGGCAGCCCAGACAAGAAGGCATTAACTCATTGCCTTACATCACTTGTGTTTAGTTTCAGCCCAAGCAGGTGCCTCCACACTCCCATTCCAGTAAAGCCACAGCAGCTTTGCCACCCATCCCACACAGCTGCAGTCCCCACTTGGGCCAGCAAAGTCCTGCTCTGAGGAGCCACGTTGCCCCATGGCCTTGTCCTGGCACTGGAGACTGCTTCCCACAGCTACTGCCTGGCCCAAGGCACGGCTGCCCCGAGTGCCCCACATGTACCAGGTGAATGAGACACTTCCAGGACACCTGCCTTCAGCCTGGAAAGCTAGTTCGGCTAGTCTGAGCTCAGAGGGCGTGCTGGGGTTGCTGAGGCTGCTGCTATCAGTATTCATGTTCATCTGGAGTCCTGTGTCCAGTGCTGGGCTCCCCAGCTGCAGAGAGACAGGGAACTGCTGCAGAGAGGCCAGTGCAGGGACACCAAGATGCTGAGGGGATGGAACATGTGTGTGAGGAGGAATAGCTGCGGCCCTGGGGCTGTTCAGCCTGGGGAAGAGGAGACTGAAGGATGATCCCAGCAATACAAGTACCCAAAGACTGGGTGTCAGGAGGATGGGGGAAATGCTTTTTTCTATGGTGCCCAGTGCCAGGACAAGGGCTGATGGACATGAGCTGGAACACAACAAGTTCCACTGGCACAGGAGGAGAAAGTCCTTTGGTGCTGAGGTGAGGGAGCCCTGGCCCAGGCTGCCCAGGGAGGGTGTGGAGGCTCCTTCTCAGGAGGTTTCCAACCCCACCTGGACATGTTCCTGTGCCCCCTGAGCCAGGGGAAGCTGCTGGAGCAGGGGCTGGAGCAGCTCTGCAGGGCCCTGCCAGCCCCACCACTCTGAGATTCTATGATTCTATCAGCTTTGTCCCACGTTGGCTTGCAGGGATCCCATCCACTCTCTGCAAGCAAGGACCAGAAGGTGCTGCTAACAGCTCCAGGCAACATTTCATGCCAGAGCTCACCCTCATGTCTGCTCTCGTTCCCACTGACCCTGCCAGGCTGCTCCTAGGGTCAACATCACCCCCTGCATTGTTCCTCCAGCTAGAGCTGGCCCCTGGGGCTGTGGTTTGGGTTATCGTGATGCACTTCTGCACTGCCAGCTGTCACTGATCCGGGAGCAGGAGCTGACCCAGCTGGAAGGATGGGGTGAGGAAAAGCATGATTGGACTGGAGACTGTGCCAGCCTGTCCCTGGGGCTGGTATGAGGGCTGTCTGGCCAGTGCATGTGTCTCCTTTTTGATACCTTTGCTTCTCTTGCTCCTGCAAGGCCAGGAGCTGGGGGCTAGTAGTCAAAAAGCCATGATGCTCACTGGCAGAACCTACACTGATGTGTTTAGGTGACACACTCACTGTTTGGGGCTGTACTGCAGGAGGAGAGGAGAGGAGAGGAGAGGAGAGGAGAGGAGAGGAGAGGAGAGGAGAGGAGCCATGCCAGCCAGCTGCAAATCCCACCATATCTCTTTGCAGGGCTTTTTCTTCCTGGGCTACAGATGCAGAATGAAGCCTCTGAGGCAGAAATTAACTTGCCCAGCATGGCTCTACCCACAGGGTGGCAGATAATCACATCAGCCTCTCATGCTCAGAGAATCCTTCACCTCCAGGGATGGAAAGTGCCAAGCACTAGTTAAAAAAAAGGACACAACCAACACTTTTCCCTCTTCCAAATCTCTCCCTGCTGCCCCTGGTCTCCTGTGACTACTTGCACAGCTGTAGATAGCCTGACATCTTCCCTCCCATTGCCTCAATCCCCAGAACTTCCAGAGGACTGTGAACGGTCTCCCCTCTCCTGCAATAGCTCATTTCCCTGCCTGCATTACTGCCCTGAAGTTAGAGGGACTCAGCACAAGTCCTTCCAGGGCGAACCACAGGCCATCAGCCCCCTCAGCTGCCCATACTCCCCACAGCCCCACTCTGGGATCCCAGATGCTGCTGCCGACCGTACATAGCCTGGCAGTGCCATCAGGGAGATGAGGAGATGTTCCTCCTCATGGGGTCGGTTCTCTCTTTCCCCTGCATCGTTTCCCAGTGCCGCAACCGGCTCTCAGGCAAGGAGGGGCACTACCCCCTCACCCCAGCTGGCTCCTTACCTCAAAAGCATCCCAGCCCCTCCAGGTGAGGGTGCAGGGAGGAGAGGTGCTGGCACAGACGGGCAGAGGGGTCGCTGGGGCCCATCTGCGTGTGTGGCACCAGCCCAGCGCCGCGGCTGCCGGCGTGGGACCGGCAGCGCACAGTAGCACAGGCGGCTGCACGGGGGGCCTGGGGAAGGGCTGGTTCTGGCCAGGGGATGAGTGAGGCATCTCCCAGCCTGACTCTGCCAGCAAGAGCTGCCGTTGAGGTCCAGCCAGAAACTAAAGCCGCCGTCTCCAGCTGGGAGCTGCAGCTCCCCTTCCTCCCGCCCGTCCGCCCCGGCCCCACCGCCCGGCTGCAGCTGCCTGTCCCGACGTGGAAGGGAGCTCTCTGGAACCCTGGCTGCTGCAGTGCTGCTGGGAGGATGGGCAAAGGGCTCCCAAAGCCCAGGAGCTCTCACAGTGGCTGTGTGTGTGCCAGCACGTACCCCAGCTGACGTGGGGCTGTGCCCACGGGAGTGCCAGGGCAGAGGGGCTGCTACAGGACAGAGCCTCGTCCTTCCAGAGGGCTTTTCAGCTGAGAGGAAACTTCCTTAGTGGTAATTTACTTCTATATTTCCCTTTTCCCTGGAAGCCAGCTGCTCCCCTGCAGCTTCAGAAGGGACAGGTCTCACTGCTTCTTCCCCTTCTACATGTTTCCCTGTTTCTTCCCTCGTGTTCTGTGACAGGAGTGAAGAGGGAGAAAGACTGTGAGGGTGAGAGATGAGGTTTGGTGAGAGGGGGTAGAGCATGGTGAGCCGCCCTGGGAAGAGGTAAGTGATGGGAGAGTATGGGGAAAGGGCAAGGAGCAGGTGAGGGGGAGGATTGTACAGGGGAAGGCTGCATTTTACAATTCACTGCTCTGCTAACCTGTAACTAGAGACATCCTGGCCTGGACAGGGCTGGCAGACAAGAGGTCAGCAACCCCTTCTCCTCCCCCAGCCAGGGACAGCAGTGAGGAGGCAGCTGGGGAGCCCTGGCTGGAAACCCACAGCAGTCACCGTGCCACCACAGCTCATCAGTCCTGAGAGCAGCCCACGTGCCGCTGTGCCCCTGGGCAGGGGCTGCAGCCTGCTAGTACAGGCTGAGGCTCTGAGTGTGCAGCAAGATCAGGCCCGGCCCAGGCAGTCCCTGGGCTCTGTGGGATAAGGCCCTGCCACATTGGACAGGGTGGGTTTCAGAGTGGGATGGGTGCTGGTACATGCTGCCAGGCCAAACTGTCTCCTGGTTGAGAGAAGGTGATGCCCTGGATGTCACCAGGAGCCATCCCAGGCTCTGTAGGCTGAAGTGGTCCAGAAGGAGAAGAGAAAAGCTCAATTTTAGAGGACAGATCTCTATTTAGAGTTGTTATGTCAAAGGATCAAACCAGAACATACTCTTCCCCCTGACACTCTTAGAGGGAGATAGAGGAGGGCACTGGATAACACCACCACTGTGACTTGAATTGAATTTGGAGCTTGACTTCATCTCAGCCTGAGAGATATTGGAGCAAAACCTTTTCTGGACATCTGCAAAGGTGAAATATGACCTTTGTTTTAATCTTAAAACCTTGGCTGCTCTGACTGATCCTGTGCATGTCCCCAGTGTGGTGTAGGGTAGGAGCAGAGCATCCCACCAGTGCTGGTCACACCAACCTGTCTCCTTGACACCTTTCCTTTTGTTCTTCTTGTCTTCAAATCCAAGGCATTTGCTGCAGGGAGCAGATGGGAACAGCCACGTGGGCAGGCTCATGTGGAGACCTTGCATGGGATCCCACAGGTACCAGGGCAGCTTCTCCCCTACTCTCACACCTCCTGGGTGAGAATCTGACAAGAGGAGCTAATGCTGGTGCCCCTAAGCAGGGGAACAGCTGAAGGACTGAACAAGAGAGAAGTTTTTGCACCTGGTTCCTTGAGCAGCCTTCTATAGAAACACTGGTCAGAAATCATCCACCAAAGGCAGGTTTACAAGACATCAGATTTTCATCCAAATGCATCCTTGCCATTGAAACATCTGCTCAGGGGGAAAAATTCAGTGTTTCATCTGGAAAAGGAGGAAGAGTTGGATTCAAAAAGGCCACTGTAACATCTCCCAGCAAAGGGAAAGCTGGGGAGACCCTGCATCCAGCTAAAGAGTGCCAACCCAAAACAGCTGAAGGGCAAACACCTCCCCCTCACGTAGCTGAGAGGAGTCTGCCCTCCCCAAGAGTCAGGTTGTAACATAGAGGTTTGCTGCCAAATAGCTCAAACATCCCCTAAAAGCAGATGTCCTGAAGACATTCATGTGCCGCTGGCCTTCAAACTGACTGAGTTTCAGTTAGGGGAGCTCTGTTAGTTGTCCCTATACATGAAGCCACTCTGCAGGGACTTTCTAAGACATGGTAGCATAGAAATATTCCAGGGCAGAGGATATCCAAGAAGAGCAACTAGCTCAGCATCCCAGCCCAATCATTGCACAAGGCATCCTGCTCTGCCCCAGCCCTGGGCTCCCACACCCTCTGCTCCCCAACTCACTCAGCCAAAGCTCCCTGGCACGTTAAGGAAACAGAGCCCCAAAACCTGGCAGGGAGCTGGGGTGTGGAAGCAGGACCTTTGCAACACGCAGCACAAGGACAGTCTTGGCTGGCAGCACCAGGGAGCTTGGCCAGGCCCCAGAGATGCTGCTGCAGCCGCCGTTCCCCAGAGCCACCCCAGCAAGGGCAGGTTGGGCGCTGGAGATGGGCTTTGCATGGAGTTATTGTTCCATGGGAAACTGGCTGTCTTCCTGCTCTTCATCTGTCAGCAGGATTTTCAGAGAATATACTCCCAACTATGAAGTGAATGTGGCAGGCTGGGCCTTGGAGCCCTTTGCTAGAAAACCTGGACGTCAGAGTGTGTCGGGTTTAATCCCAGAGCCTGTGAGAATCAGTGTAAAGCAGCATATCAAGTGAACTTTTCACTCCGTGGCAGGAGGGATTACCACATCCCCTTTGTTTGTTGTGCACTGGAGTAACCGAAAACACTTTAACCCTTTCTTGCAGCCCTTGGGGCACTAAGTACCCATGAAAATTCCTAGGAAAACTGCAGCTGTTTGGCTCTCTGCTGGGCTGGGGTTGAGGGGGGGAGGAGGGAGGGAGGTGGGCACACTCATTTTCCACGAGCCCTGTCACTCCTGGGCTCCTTTCTCAGCTAAGAAAATGGGGCTTGCTTTAAAATGCATCAGCTCCCCGTGAGGTTTTTGCTCCGGGCAGCACCAGCTGCTCAAGGGAGGGGGGGGTGGAAGGGGGCTGATCAGCCCTGACCTCGAAGAGCCTTAGAGGAAGCTTCATGCACAAGTGAGTTTTGCAGCAGTTTCAGCCCTTTCAGCACCCACACAGCTCACCAGTCCATCAGCCTTTACAGCCCAGCGTTAGCATCGTTCCAAGGAGCAAAATGACACCAGCAAACCCTGCCAAAACATGAAAGTGAGATCATTCCTATTAGCAAATGTTCCCTGTGGGGAGGAGGGTTCTGATGTGAGGCAAATCAGAGAACTGACTTCGCTTCAACATGAATGAAAAGGCAAACGCTGGCCTCTGAGGAGTCGGTTTGTCTCTGATAAATCACCAGTCTCAATCCTCCCTCCTTCTGTCTTGGTTCTTTTCCATTCAAAGTGCCTCAAAATCTCAGCCACGCTGGGCAAGTCACCAGGTGACAAGGTGTCAGGTTTTAATGCTCCTTTCCTTACCCTCCAGCTTCCCTGCAGCTGGAGCAAACGAGGGGGAAATGAAATGTGGGAAAGGGCAGAGGCACTGCAGGACGTGAGTCATCTCCTTGCCCTCAGCAGCAAACTGAGATGGATTGGATGGAGCACTGAAAACTTCTCACTTCCAGCTTCAAAAAGAAAGGCTTTTGGAAAGGCAAACTGGAAAGCTGAGTTTGAGACACCACTGGACTTTCCACCTTCTCCTGCAATTTCCCACTGGTGGCTGGAGAGAAAAAAAAAAAATAGAAAATCTTTATGTTTCCTGGAAATTTTTCTGCAGCAACTTCTCAGCTCACTGTGCTGGCCCCACGATGCGCCAGTCTGCTCCCCAAGATGCAGCTGATCTCTCCATCCTGCTCTGCAGCCATCACCTGCAGTCACTCCTCAGCCTGTGCTCAATGAGTAGATTCCCTCTTGGTCACAACCAAGTCCAACTCCTTCCTCTGGAGATGCCCATGGGAAAGCAGCTGAGCAATCATCCACTCATTCACCCACTGAAAACAAACCATTCAGGCCAGCTCGTGTGTAAGTGCTGGAGATGTTTTTTTGGGGGGGTGTTTTGAGTTCTTTCACGTGTTTGCAGCACAAGGGCCACATCCTGGTGCTCACATCCAAGCACTGTGAGTGGGCAGTGAAGTGCTTTCAAGTCAGGCATCTGGTCCAGCCAAGCCTCCAAGCTCTCTAGACAGACAATGTGTTATCTCTGAAGGTCACTTCAAAACACCTACAGGGGTCACATGCTTCTCCACAGAGCTTACCTGGGGCTTAACAGCCCCTAATGTTGCCTTCAGACTGTCCAGACAAATGCCTGCAGACACACAGAGACTTGCTCTCTTGTCTTCCTCACCACAGACTGGGCACAGAGGGTGTTTTGTCTCTGGGATGTGGAGGAATCCATCACCAAGTGGTTCCTACAGCCACCTGCTTCCCAGCTCTCCTGAACCCACACGAGCATCCAAGACTCCTCTCCACAGCTGCATCCCTTGCCTGACCCAGGCCCCAGGGTAGGTGGGTTCTGAAGGACACAGTGTAGGTCCTTCTGCGTAGTAGGAGGAGAAAAGAGAATTGAGATAGTGACTCAGGCAGTGACAGAGGATGGAGAGCTGTCAAGGCAGCCCAAGGAAGATGTGCAGCTGTGGTCTCTGAGGGGTGTAAGGAAGGCTGAACTCACCCTGGCATTAGCACTCTGCTGATCCCACTGATCCAGGGAGTTTCTGACTGCTTGACACCATCATCTGCTGTGTTTTCCTCTGTCTGAGCCCAAGCACTGCTAACCAGGCTCTGGAGGGTGACTTTCACTCAGTGAGGAATGCACGTCTCACATGTCTGTGTCTAGAGGACGTGGTGGATTTACTGGTGCCTTTTAGTAGGCATCAGCCTCTCACTGGTTCTTGTCCTGCAAGTTTCCCACTCCTGGGGTTGCCACAAGGTGCAGGAGTAGGACAACCAGCTGGGAAGGTGGGGAAAGGAAAGCATCCATCGCAGTGAGCTTCCCTTGGAGGATGGGACAGCAGCCAACGCCTCTGCTGCCCATGCTCACAGCTCAGGGAAGAGGTAAGCAAGCCCACCGCAAAAGGGTGCAGCCATAAAGCCAAGTTGGGCTGTCTCAGAGTGCAGCAATTTTCCTGTCACTGAGACTTTTCAGAGGATTTCTTGTAAAAAAAGACACCGGAGTGGACCCAGGGTGGGGATAAAGTGAGGTGCAGCCTGACCTCCACTGCGCTGGAGGCTCCTGGAATCCCTCAGCAGACTGTTGCTGTGGTTAATCCCCTGGGTGATAACATCTCTTCCTCATTTCTAGTCAGATTTTGCTGAGCTTCAATTTCAAGGTCCCTTTTCTCTTTTTTCTTTTCTTTTTTTTTGCACTTTTTCCTTCCTCCAGGATTAAGCCATCACCCCCCAGCAGGGATTTCTTCCCCTCAGAGCTGTGATGTGGATTTCAGAGATGTGGCTTCTTTAACAGCTCTTGCTGCAAAATGGGTCCTGCTGCTGTTTGGTGGCTTCCTTTTAGGAGGTGGCCCTGGCAACAACTAGTACCCACAGTGCTCTCCCATAGCAGAGCACACCAATGCAACCAATGCATCCTCTTCACTCCTCTGCTTGGACACCAGAGGCTACCAAACCCGCTTGAGGCTCTTCATCCACCCATACTTGCTGCTGCCCCAAAGACAAGGCACAGCCAGGCCATTGTACATGCTCCAACTGTGCCTTTGCTGTCTCTTCCTCCCTCAGCACTCAGTCAGTCCAATCTTTGGAGAAGATTCCAGAGAAACTCTTTGACCTTCATGTATCTCCCCCCCTGCTTCAATGGTTTCAATATCTCTGGCTTGTGGACAGCCTGATCACTTTTAGGATGGTCCCAAATTTCTCTCACTGTGTTTGTGTTTCTTCCTTTCTCCTCCAGTGGAAAAGAGGACACTGTGTTTGCCCATGGAGGATGCTACTGGTTCATAA
>WBNH01011174.1:0-46725 GCA_013401255.1 Urocolius indicus | reverse complement strand
GGACAACCAGCTGGGAAGGTGGGGAAAGGAAAGCATCCATCGCAGTGAGCTTCCCTTGGAGGATGGGACAGCAGCCAACGCCTCTGCTGCCCATGCTCACAGCTCAGGGAAGAGGTAAGCAAGCCCACCGCAAAAGGGTGCAGCCATAAAGCCAAGTTGGGCTGTCTCAGAGTGCAGCAATTTTCCTGTCACTGAGACTTTTCAGAGGATTTCTTGTAAAAAAAGACACCGGAGTGGACCCAGGGTGGGGATAAAGTGAGGTGCAGCCTGACCTCCACTGCGCTGGAGGCTCCTGGAATCCCTCAGCAGACTGTTGCTGTGGTTAATCCCCTGGGTGATAACATCTCTTCCTCATTTCTAGTCAGATTTTGCTGAGCTTCAATTTCAAGGTCCCTTTTCTCTTTTTTCTTTTCTTTTTTTTTGCACTTTTTCCTTCCTCCAGGATTAAGCCATCACCCCCCAGCAGGGATTTCTTCCCCTCAGAGCTGTGATGTGGATTTCAGAGATGTGGCTTCTTTAACAGCTCTTGCTGCAAAATGGGTCCTGCTGCTGTTTGGTGGCTTCCTTTTAGGAGGTGGCCCTGGCAACAACTAGTACCCACAGTGCTCTCCCATAGCAGAGCACACCAATGCAACCAATGCATCCTCTTCACTCCTCTGCTTGGACACCAGAGGCTACCAAACCCGCTTGAGGCTCTTCATCCACCCATACTTGCTGCTGCCCCAAAGACAAGGCACAGCCAGGCCATTGTACATGCTCCAACTGTGCCTTTGCTGTCTCTTCCTCCCTCAGCACTCAGTCAGTCCAATCTTTGGAGAAGATTCCAGAGAAACTCTTTGACCTTCATGTATCTCCCCCCCTGCTTCAATGGTTTCAATATCTCTGGCTTGTGAACAGCCTGATCACTTTTAGGATGGTCCCAAATTTCTCTCACTGTGTTTGTGTTTCTTCCTTTCTCCTCCAGTGGAAAAGAGGACACTGTGTTTGCCCATGGAGGATGCTACTGGTTCATAACAAGGGTGAGATCTCGCATGGCTATGTTCTGAATGAGCAGCAGCATGGGCTCAGATGACTTTCAGGGAGCTTATTCCTCCCTGCTCACTCAGGGGATGCTTCTCACATCCCTGTGATTTGCTGTTTTAACAAAATGTTGCCACTTCTGTCTGCTCCACACTTCTCACCATCTCCTCACCCAAGGGTGACTGTGCTCTGAACTCTTGTGCTCTTCACATCACCCCAGCAGGACAAAGAGGCACTGAATACTAGGCAACCAGTGGTGACCCAGGGCCACTAAATGCATCCATCCTCACCTCTCTACTAGCTGGGACCTCAGGAGCTGGTAATTCAGTCAGGTGTTCCCAAAGATGCCCAAGCATAGTGGGCAAAAGGCACAGCCTCTGTGCCCAGTGATCCTGGGGGGACTAAAAAGTGTGTCAGACAGCACAGTGCCAGCAGATGTGTCAGGGGAGCAGCTGGTGAATGCTCAGCTGTTTCCACTGAAGTCTTCTTTGCACTGAGATGATGGCAGTGTCTTCATGGGCCCTTGCAGTAGGTATCTACTTAGGCTGTGACAAAACTCCTTCTAAGAAAGGATTGGAGTCTCATGTTGTTGACTCTGGAGCTCCACTTCCATGATGTGTGCCTAACACTCAACAAGGAGATGTGGAAGAAAGGCATAAGGATCACAGAATCATTTTGGTTGGAAAAGACCTTTAAGGGCTCCAAAGGTGATCAGGGAACTGCTGCATCTGTGTGAGGAGGAAAGGCTGCAGGACCTGAGGCTGTTCAGCCTGGACAAGGCTGAGGGGGGATCTCGGCAACACTTACAGGTACCTAAAGGGTGTTTGTCAGGAGAATGGGGGGGGACATTTTTTTTCTGTAGTGACCAGTGACAGGACAAAGGGTGATGGACATCAGCTGGAATACAGGAGGAGCAAGTCCTTTGGTGCTGAGGTGCGGGAGCCCTGGCCCAGGCTGCCCAGGGAGGGTGTGGAGGCTCCTTCTCAGGAGGTTTCCAACCCCACCTGGACACGTTCCTGTGCCTGAGCCAGGGGAAGCTGCTTGAGCAGGGGCTGGGGCTGGAGGAGCTCTGCAGGACCCTTCCAGCCCCCATCATACTGTGATTCTATGAGTCCAAGCCCTCCCCTCACACTGCCCAGCTCCCTACTAACCCAAGTCACTCAGCACCTCATCTGCACAGCTTTTCAAAGTCTCCAGAGATGGGGACTCCATCACCTACCTGGGCAGCCTGAGCCTCCAGACTACAACAAGAGCATGCTGATCTTGCAGAGATGAGCCAGTATTTGTTGCAGAGCACATGAGGGGGATGATGAGACTCTAACAGGCAGCCTGTGAGCACAAGTGTGCATTTCCTTGGAGATGTGCATGCATGGGGCAGGATACAGACATGCCCAAGCCCAGCAGGATGTGCAGGATAAAACACTTGTGTGTGTGAGAGCACACATCAATGGGCCACACATAAAAGTGTGTTAGTGCATGGGAACAGATGTGCAAGAAGTGCACAACCCCACGATCACACCCACCTTTAGGATGCAGGGGTGTGGGATGTGCGTGGAAGAGCCTGTGTCCAAGAGGGTTGTGATGGTGTGAGCTCATTAGGCAGGACACAAACACACAGGAGTGAGCTGAGTGTGGCAGCACACCCGGGGGTGGGGGGTTGGAGGAGGGAGAAGGAAGAGGATGTCGCACACAGATAGCGCTCGGAGCCATTGTGGATTACTGCTGCTAATACCTCTGTTAAGAACAGAAGTCGGGTGGCTGGGAGCTGGAGCTGAAAGCTGAGCCCCTTGTTCTGTTTCCCTGGTCCCGCCTGCACTAATCCCTTTGAGCCCCAGCAAAAAGCTGCCGAGGAATCAAACGGGCTGTTCATGCCGCCCCAGCGGCCCCGGCAGTCATTAATTTGGGATTTGTGGAGAGTCACAAGGTCACACACTCCCTGCACTGGCAGAGCTGGCTCTGCAAGGCAATGGCAGGGCTGGGCTCTGTCTTCCCAGCTGGGGAAATGCCCCATCACACCACAGGCTGGAGCAGGTCCCTTAGATGCCCACCCTGAGCAAGGTGCTGACAGGGCAGGGGAAGGGACAGGGCACCGGAGAGGGGACACTGGCAAGTGACATTCTGCAGCCTCCAGCTAAAGGCAGCACTTGGAAGGGATCCTGTCTGCATCTGGCCAAGTGCTCTTTGCCTCATGGTCAATAGGAATGGCCTCCTGCTTGGGGCAGCATGGAAATGCACCCAAGAAGAACAAATGCTCCAAAGAGGTATCTTCACCACCCTAAGGGCAAGAGAACAGGTTGAGGAGGAGCTGAGCTGAGGGAAGTCCCAATTGCCTTTTTGAAGCTCGTGTCTCGGATGCCAGAGCCCCACTTTGCACCATTAGTGGTTACTTAAATGGTTCAGAAATTTGTTTTCAGGGAGCAATTGAGCTTAGGATGTGGGTTTGCTGAGTGTTTGCCTGGGAAAGCTCATTCTCCAGAGAGCACGTGGGCTCAAATGCATTCCCAGCTGTAATTGAATATTTGTGGTCGTTTGTTTGGGGCTGTATCTGTCCAGCAAAGAGACTCCAGTCATTCCCACCCAAAAAATACCTCTGGATCCAGGACCAGCATTCATCCCAGCTGTGTTGAGGATTATACTTAGGTCTGGATGCTTTGAGGCTTCTTGGTGCCAGGAAGGCACAAAGGTATGAGCACTAAGGCCATGGTCATGAAAGGGCCATGAAGAAGGGAAAGGAAGGTGATTTCTAGCACCTGCAAGAAGAATTGTGAAAGCTGGGACCTTCCAGGGTTGGAGTGTCACTAATTCAACCCTTCAACTACTGACATCCAAATTAAGAGCACAGAAGAGTATCATGAACAGGGACCAAAACTGATCCAGCATCCAGACCTGGTCCTCAGCCCCTCATGAGCAGTTACTTGCCACAGTAGCATTGAATCCCTTAACTACAGACAGCTTTGAAGCTCTCCAAGTCAAGATGTAAGACCCTAGCTGACCTCTTCCCAGCCTGCTCCAGTAAACTCCTCCTGAAGCTTTTGAGACCTTAAAGCAAATGGGTTTCCCCAGTCACCTGACTGGGCTGCCAGAATGAAGAGCTCTGCAGAGACCTGAATCTCTCCAAATCAAGTTGTCCAGCCTTACAGTCAGCCATTCCCCTGGTTCCCAGGTCTGTTCCATATGTCTCATGTCTGCTCCAAGGCTCCCTGAAGCAGGTCAAAACTCATTTATCAGCCCCAGGCTGGCTGCATGGACAGGATGGCAACTCCTTGCCCAGCTTCAAGGAGTTTTGAGTCAGAGATGGTTCTGGTGGCAAGGGAAAGCCCTCATCAAACGGTGACACAGTCCCTGATCAATGAGACCCTGGCCCCTGACCTTCCCTGACTCTTCCATCCTGGCAACATTCCAGCCATGATGACTGTGGCAATCCAGCCATTCCTTGGGGTTGCACAGTGGGATTGGAAAAGACGTTGTGCAAACAGCGACTCTTCTGTTTAGAATCAATATAAATTGATAACACTGTGGGACAGAAACATATCAACTCCTGTCTCTCTTCTCCTTTGATGCAAAACCAGAGACCTTGCCTTCCAGTGGTCACAGAGATTTGTCTTCTCTCTAGTCTGGCTGAGCTGACGTCGAAGCTGAGAACACTGAGGCCAACAAAAGGGATGTCTCCCACACCTGAGTGGGAGCAGGTGATGTGTAAAGCCCTCATTCTCTGCTTGGGCAGCTCTCGTGAGGAACAGTCTGCCCAGAGGCAGAGGAGTCTTCCCCAAGTGCAGACGGACAGGCAGCAGCTCCCAACCTGCTGATACCCAGAGCTCAGCGAGCCACTAGCCCAGTCCTCAACTCAGTATCAGCATGCTGGTGTGATATACTTCAGGTCTGGGTTTCCACATCTAGAACCAGCACAAATAATCATAGAATCATAGAATGGCAGTGGTTGGAAGGGACCTTTAGAGATCATCTAGTCCAACCCCCCTGCAGAAGCAGGTTCACCTAGGTCAGGTCACACAGGAACAAAATAATGCCTTATTTGAGCAAATTGCTCATGTGAAATGGACCAGGGGTTCAGACCTGGAGGAGTGCTTGTGGGTAGCTCCATCTGAGTGGATCAATGGAAGTAATGGGGAGACACAGAGGTCTGAAGTAACAAAATATTCAGTTCTCCAAGGCACCAGGCTCCATATGCTAGAGCAGACTTGGCCTCGTGCTGCTAGTCCACATCTCTGATAATAATAAACACCTCTCCCAGCCTCTCCTCATTCTACCCCCTCCTTTCTGAGACCAAACAACCAACACCATACACAGCAACAAGTGGGTTTTCTGCAGGGCTGTGATGCGTCTCATTTATTGCACAGATTTATGTGCTACAGCACAGGGCTGCCAAGATGATCAGAGGACTGGAACATCTTTCTGATGAGCAAAGGCTGCAGGACCTGGGGCTGTTCAGCGTGGGGAAGAGAAGACTGAGGGGGGAGCTCATCAGCACTTACAATTACCTAAAGGGTGTTTGTCAGGAGGATGGAGGGACACTTTTTTTCTGTAGTGACCAGTGACAGGACAAGGGCTGATGGACATGAGCTGGGACACAGTAAGTTCAAGGGAAACCTGTTTTAGCAGGGGGTTGGGCTGAGTGAGCTCTGGACATCTCTTCCAGCCCCCACCATTCTGTGATTTGATGATTCTAGAATATTGTCAACATAGCCATTCAAACCCCAATCCATCCCTCCTCAGCTTGCCAGACCCAGATGCTGAGGGTATGTCACATGAAGGATCTTGTGCACCATCTAAAAGCAAGGGGCAAAACCTGGTAAAATTCCAGGCCATGACACCACCAAATGAGTTTCCCACAGCTCCAGACTGGACAGAAAACTCGGGCTTACACGGGCTGAGCATCAACCGTGGCCAAAGGCATCTGGGCAGAACAGCCAAGAGTCATGTTTACAGGACAGGGTCTGTTCCCTCAAAGAGCAGAAGCACTGAAAGGGCCTCAGGCAAATGTGGAAACAACATGAGTTGAGCATAAGCTCCCAGGACAAAAGGGGGCTTAGCTGGTAAACAGTCTGACAGGCTTAGCAAAGGGGCAGTGAATGGAGGGGAAGCAGCCCGTCTAGCAGGCAGGAGCAGGTCCATCCCTGGATGTGGCCACAGTTTTGCCATCTGCACTTCCAAGCAGCTGATGACAAGGTTGAGGAAGATCAGGAGAGAGGCACAAGCAGGAGGCTAGAAAAGCAGCCTCTGAGCAAAAGTCAGCAGCAGCTTTGGGTTGCTGGAGAGATGCTCGAGATGCAGCTCGACCTGCACACCTGCAAGGAGGCTACTGAGAGCAGATGGGTTTTGGTTCTGCAGAGCCCAGATGGTGAAATGCAGCAGACACACATGCTTTGCAACGGGGGAAGCAGGAAAATTTGGGAACAAGTGACTTCAGGACCTGGTTGCTCCTTGCTCCTCCGGTCTCGAGGCTGGCCATCCCGCTTCCAAAGCCCTCTCTGCATTTGGCCATGGATCTGATCTTGCTTCTTCAGAAAGGTCTTGGCAGAAGGACAGACCAAAAGATCAGCCTTGTCCCTCCATGCCATTCTCTCTGCCTTGCACAGTTGACGGGAACAGAAAGCTCAGGAGAGTGTGCAAGACACACACTCATTTTATTCGGACAGAGACTTAGCTAAAGGACAAGGCCAGGATTAACGCAGCTGCTGCCCTCAGGCCAACTGCTCACAAGCTTGTCTGCCAGAACAGAGCAGGGTGAAGCACTCCAACCTGCCCACCTTTGTCTGGCAACTGATCCAGAGGCTCATCTCTCTCCAAACACATCCCCTTCCCCCCCCTCTGTCCCCCTCCCTCCCCATTCCCTGGCCTGGCCTGTTTGCGTGTCTTCTCCAGCGCCTGCTTCTCAGCCGTGCGTGTCTCTGACGGCTGGTTTTGGGTGTCTGGAAGGCCTCCTGGTATGGAAGGGGCTGGGGCTGGTATTCTGACCCTGCAGCCACCTCCCCGATACAGTTATCACCCCGGTATGGCCTCAGGTTTCGAGGGGGCCAGTGCTGTCCTTCAGGGTTTGCTCGGGAGGAAGTCGGAGAGCAAGGGGCATCCGTCCTCCAGGTCAGCCTTCCTCACCCCATGAGACCCTCAACACTTTGGGGGCTGAGCCACTGCCTTGTCATGTTCTTGCAGAGGGTCTGTGAGGATCACGCCAGCCCTCTCCCATCGTTTTCCCACGTGCATTCCCTGCCCCAGCCCCTTCAGCATGCAGAGCAGAATGGGGATGCCTTTGCCTCCAGCCACAGGCCCAGGTGTGAGCAAAATGGGTCTCTGAGGAAGGGATGCCAAGAAAAACCCAATTAACATTAAAATACAAGTGCTGGGGAGGAGCCACACAAAGAAAAGTCGAGCTCACTTGTTCAAATCCCCCTGTCACAGGTCAGGACAAATCACAGGCAGTGAAGCACACATCAGTGTGCTTCAGATACCTCCCAGCTGACAGACAGTGGGTGCTGGAGGAATCTGTTCCCTGAGGCTTGATCTGCCTTTAGTGCACTTGGCCTTCACAGACAAACACTGCATGGCAGTGAGTGGCAGCCTGCAGTCACATAGCACAGAAAAATCCTTCCCTCAGCTAGATTTGGACTGGCAGCACCTTCCCTTTGCACAGTCTGCTGCTCCACCTGCTCCTGACTCACCAAATGGCATCATTGCTCAGGCTGTGACAAAATAAGAGCTTTTAGTGATGGAGCTTGTCAGGAGCTTTTGGAACACTAAGGACACTTTTTCAAGAGGCTCTCCCTGATGTACACACACGTTTCCTCTTCAGCCAGCTGCACTGGAGAGACACCACCTCCACAGCAAGAAGTCAGCCTTCTTCCAGGCTAACGTGCCCATGTCTTTTCATTAGGCCTTTTACTGACAGTCTCCTCAGTGCAGAAGCCAGATTCACTGATCTTGGGTTTCTCAGGCCATTCTTTCAAATGCTGGTGTCGTATTTATCAGCTTTCAGTCTTCTGGGACAGGAATTTACACAGCAGGTCCCACTAACCGGCTGACTTGGCCACAGCCCTGGTGAGCGTGGCATGCCCTGGTGACTATTTCTGTCCAGTTTATCAGCTTGTTTTGCAGTTTTCCAGCTTGGCTCCTCAGCATCAAGCAATTTTTTCACCTCTTGTGTTTGGTTTTGTTTAGTTTTGCCTGGGAAGCAATGCTGCAAAGTCCAGAGATAGGCAGAGGTTTCCCACACAGCCATGTTCCCCCATCTCCTCCTTGGATCTGCTCAGGGATCATGTTTCATGGACCTGGGCAGGCAGGTAGGCCCTTGCCTGGTCTCAGGGAGCAGGGTAAACCTCAGCAAAGAAAAAGAGTGTTTTCCAGGTGCAGATTTCAGCATTTCCTCTGCTAGTGGCTCCAGAGGCAGGGCAGGCTTTGTCCTCATCTGCCTGCTCACCTCACCTCACCATGCAGCCCATGCTTCTCACACCTCTGCTGGCTCAAGTATGTTGGGGGTTTTCAGGCAAGAGCACATGTATGAACATGCCTGACCCTGCCTGAGTGTGCAAGGTGTGTCTGTCACCCATCACCTCTCACTGGTCCAGGCAGGGAGTTCTCCAGGTAAAGCCCCTGATCATACTTCTCTCTCCAATGGCTATTACCAGAGCAGCTGGTCTTTCCCATGCCTGGACCAGCACTGGCCTGCAGAAAGCCCTTCCTTTTCTTCCCCATGGACAGGGGATTTAGCACTGGCCCACCAGCTCCCTGGGAGTAAGGCAGGTGAAGCCAAATACTTTTGCTAATCCCAGCTCCGAAGAGCTGCTCTCAGGTTACACACGATGTGAATAGGATCTATGTTCCAGGCTGATCAGACTTCCTGGAATTTCTGCAGGACCAGTTATCTGTTCCTGTAACCATCTGCAGCTGAATGTGCTGCTATGGCCCAAGTCCAAAATGCCCCCAAATCTCTTCAGAGCCTGAGCTAATATCTTTGGGTGAAAGCACGGCTGGCAGCAGGAAAACTACCCTGCAGCTTCACACATGGGTCTCCTTTATTGAAGGGCTCAGAGCACCTCGGGAATCCGATCCCCACAGCCTTCAACAGCCCAGATGAGGAGAGACAAAGAGCCCCTCGGCCACCGGACGTGCCAAATGTGACTCCCTAACTTAGACCCGGCCACAACCTGACACTGGCCCTGCAGATTCATTTAGGGTTGACTCAGCTCCTCAGCCTCACCAGAGGAGCTTTTGCAGCACTCCTGAAATGTCCCCACGCTGTCCTTGAGCCTGGAGGAGTGTCTCAGATGGGGAGGAATCCTCACGTTGCAGCCTGCTCCTCTCCTTGTAGGTCTGATGCCTCTATTTGGATGTCAGGAGGTCCCCAGGGCTGGGCTGATGGTGAGATCTTTGCTCAGGGTAAAGTGAGTTGCAGTGTGGAAAGGGGCTCAGGTGAGGTGAATCCAGCCAGTGAGCTTCTCTCCACACACCTTGCAGGACATGCTGCAGTCTGGCAGTACCGTGCTTTTGCTGCCGTTGACTTTCTGGAAAGAGGATGTGCCTTGAGTCCTGCATCACTGCTGGATGTGGTGGCCATGCAGGGTGGCACATGTACCCTGCTCACAGGCTCTCCTGCTGCTCTCAAGCCTCCGAGTGCCTCCCCATCACGGAGCCGTCCGCGCTACTGCAGCAGGAGACGCGGCCCGTGCCCTGGCTGTACTGGGAGGGCAGCAGCCGCAGCTCTGCAGCTGCACCACGCTGCTGCATCCACATGAAACATGCTCCATGCAGCACACGAGGCTTTAAGCTTGGGCCTGAGCCACGGGCAGGAGGCTGGAGCTGGGCAGCAGCGGTGTGCAGGGTGAACTCATGGCTGCTCCTCATCACGGCCGCTAACACCAGCACAGCCCTGGCACAGCACCCCTGACCCTGCTCTGGGAAGGTGCTCTGCATCCTTCCTGCCATCAGACACTTCTCTGAAGGCCCCAGGGCTACTCCTCTTGCAGATCCACTTATTTATTTCCCTGCTCAGATCATAGCTGGCCCTTCATACTGTTGTAGTTACACCCTACGAGGGTCTCTGCTTGCCCATGAATCTGCCTCTTCCCATTAGTGCCTGACAGAAAGAGCTGCCGGGGAACTAAGGAGCCAATGTCCCCTTTCCCCCATTTCCCACCTTCCTGAAGCATCAGCACTGCTTTTCTCCAGTGTTAGATCATGGATCAGCCTTAGCAGTTGCCTGACATCACAGCAAGCTGACTCAGCTGTCCACTCGTGGCAAATGCTGCCCAGGGCTCTCTGCACATGAACAGACAGCAAATGAACCAGGTGAAAAATGACAGAGAGGTCCATGGAGCGAGTGCTGCTTTGATCTGTGCCTCCTGCTCCTCAGCAGAGCACGTTCCTTGCCAGGCTTTGCAGGGGAGAAACCACTCCTGCTTGGGAGAAGCTGTGTCTGGCAAGAGCAGCCTCAGCAGCGTGAGACTGGTAAATGTGACCGTAGAGCATCCTTAGGCAGATCACACCATCCTGCGAGAGCGCTGCCTGCTGCTCCTGGGACAAAACCCCACGGGAAGAAGCTGAAAGGAGATCATCTGAAGGCAGAAAAGAAGGGGATACAGCTCCACTACCAGCAAGCCTGGGCCCCGGTGCAGCTCTGGACCCTCAGCTTGGGGGAGGATGGACAGAGTCGCAGCATCTGAGCGGGGGTTTCTAGGAGAGCTCCATCCTTGCTGCTGCAATCCGGGCTCCCGGGGAGTGGGTTGTGTCCTGAGGAATGTGGCTCTTGAACTGAACTCCAAAGGCTTTTTGCAAGCCTTTCAGTCCCCAAACACAGAGGCTGAAAAGGGGCGAGTGCCCCCCGCCGAGGGGAGAGCAGCGGGGTGGGATTAGGGCCTGCGCTAAGGCTGCGATCCCAACAGCGGCGGCTGAGCAGCGCCAGGAGAGGTCAGGATTAGGGGAAATCCTTTCAGACCAAAGGGGACTTAAGCAGCTCTCTCCTTGCACACACAGAGCAGGCACCCCCGAATCTCTCCCCTGCAAAAGGCTGTGCTGGGGGCAGGAGGCAAGGGGCAGCCTTTGTCCCTTTGATTCAAAGCAGAGGGCAATTAGGTGATGGACTTAGAGCCCGGGGAGCATCGCTCCCCGCCCCTGCAGGCAGCTCTCCCTCTTTCTCTGCTTTCTTTCATCCTCCAGCCCAGCTCCTAAATCCATCTGCACTAGGCCTTTAATTGAATTAGCCCAGCACCTTTCACTGGGAACAACTTAAGAGGATTTCAATACAGTTTGATTGCTTTTTACAGCTCCGGACGGGTTTGACAGCGACCACAGGGCTGAGTTTAACAAGGGGCAATTTATCCTGGGTGTCACTTGCACCTGAAATGCTGTAGGTACTCTTAAAAAAAAACCCACCAGCCTCTGGAGCCCTGCAACAGCCTGGAATCACAGATTTCATGTAAAAAGAGAGAGAAGACAGAGGTTGAAAATGGGAATCCCAAAAGAGACAACCCAGAGCCTACTCCGAGGAGCTGTTGCCTGCTGGCAATGCTCAGCATCACTACAGGTTGCTTGGACACAACTTTGGAGACCATGGCATCCCTTCAAGCTCCAGAGACACAGCTCAGCCAGGCCACCACGGCCCTTTGGGGGTTGGGAAGATGCTGCTGTGGTCCCCAAAACCTCCTCCATCCTTTTCCATTGCTGTGTTCCTTCACTCCTCTAGAGATGCTGGTTGCAAGATCTCTCCTGCTTACCCAGCATCTCTTCCTCATTTAGTTCACATAAGATGTTCTAGAAGTGCCTCTGATAACACTACACCGGAGTCCCCAGGAGCTTTGGGGAGGATTTCTTGTTTCCCTGTATGTGCATAGCACAAAGGAGGGAGAGAGGCCAAGGCCACTCCAGCGCCTGCCACGTCTCCGTGCAGAGCTCTGTGTGCTGCCTGCCCTCCGCAGCGGTCTCTCACTCCCCAGGAGGAACTGTCCTCAGCAAACAGAGATGGGTTTGAATCCACTGAGACCCTCACGTTGCAACAACACTCAGGACTTCTGCCCTTCTACTGGCTTGTGACTGCAGTGTGTGTCAGAGGAGCACTGGGATAGGTGTGTTAGCCATCCCTGCAGAGGCAGCTGGTGAGGAGGTGGGCTGTGAGCCAGGCTGTATGCATGGGTTCACAAAGCAGATTTGGGCTGCTCCAGGCCTATTCAGTCAAAGAGAAGCCTGAGGAGATACCTTTAAATCACAAACAACCCTACTCTGACCTACTCTGCCCCCAGGGAATTTCTGCAGCAGCTTCACCAAAGGGAAGATGGTGTCACACCAGCCTTACACTGCCTCCTCCTCCATTTCCCACGTGTTTCCCATGTTCTGGCCCTGCAGCATTTAACAACAAATGCTCCACAGCCTGGGGTGGACATGGAGTGCTTAGCCCATGCAAGTGAACAGCCTTGCTCTGCTCAAATCCAGACTTCTGCTCTAATTTTGTCAAGAACAGAAGACATCCCACTGTCTGAGAATGGCCACAGACTCTCTGTGGCCGTCTCCATCCCCAGATCAGCTCTGAGAGGCTCAGAGCGCCGAGAAGGGGAAGCTCCTTCAAATGGCTCACAAGAAGCAGCCTGCTCTTTGCCTGGAGATTTGGCCCCCAGTGATGCCTGCACCCATTCCAGAGCTGCTTACAAGGATATTTTTAACAAGAGGAGAGCAAGGGGCAGGTAGACAGAGCTGTGCAATTAATCATCCCTCTCACAGGCTGAAAGCATCACTCACTTTATCCCAGCCTGTTTCTTATGAAAGTCTTTCATCTCTGCTCAGGTCTGAAGAACACTTTCACCTCTGCTGTGGGGTCCTGCACCCCATACCTTCCTCTCTGTGAGCCCTGAAAGATGGCACTGTTGTGGCTATAACAGGATTTGGAAGCATCTGCAAGGCTTTATCACACAGATGCTGTGATGGGGAATGACACGTGGGTCGTTTGCACTGAAGGATGGAGAAGACTTCCCCAGCCAGTCTTTCCTTTTCTCTTTGTACAGCTACATGAGCTCCAGGAGCCAGCAAGCTTTCCTCCAGGACATGGAGAAGACATGGCAGATTTCAAGGGATTTCCTCCAAAGTCAAGAGGCAGAGTCCAACATCTGCCCTGACACCAGGAGACAGCAGTGGTACCTCACCCAGCACCTTGGCCAGTGGTTTGGCTGGAGAGCAGGAGAGGCAGCTGACTGGCTTTGACATAGGACAGACCAGCACTGGCAGGGGTGGAAGTGTGGCTGATGTGCCTGAAAAGCCAACTGTGGCTTGAACAGTGTGCCAGATAAGCCTGCCATGTGAGAGGCTGAAAGGCAATAGAACAGGCCAGATTGATTATTGATTAGCATCTTATGAGAGGAAAGGCTGCAGGACCTGGGGCTGTTCAGCCTGGAACAGAGGAGGCTGAAGGTGGATCTCAGCAACACTCACAAGTACCTAAAGGATGTTTGTTGGGAGGATGGGGGGGCACTTTTTCTGTGGTGCCCAGTGCCAGTACAAGGGCTGATGGACCTGAGCTGGAACACAACAAGTGCCACTGGCACAGGAGGAGCAAGTCCTTTGGTGCTGAGGGGAGGGAGCCCTGGCCCAGGCTGCCCAGGGAGGGTGTGGAGGCTCCTTCTCAGGAGGTTTCCAACCCCACCTGAACACGTTCCTGTGCCCCCTGAGCCAAGGGAAGCTGCTTGAGCAGAGAGGTATTGGCTGGATGAGCTCTAGAGGTCCTTTCCAACCCCCACCATGCTGTGATCCTGTGATTATTGATTGCTATATTTGTCACAAGAAGGTTATAAGATCTGCAAGACCTTTATTTTACACAAAGATGAGATGCAGAGACTGCATGAGTGCACCCTTTCATCTGTAATGGAGAGACCAGGAAGATTTGTGTCTCCTGATGCTCCCACAGTACTTTTTTCAATCCTTACTGTGAAAAACAAAACATATGTCACATTCTCACTTTGTGAAGTGCTGGAAATGCACCTACAGTCAGTGTAGGGTAAAAAGAGCATTCTAAACTTGTCCAGAGTTCCTCAGGGAACAAATGACAAGCTCAGGAACTGAGCTAAGCTACAGGACACTACTGTCTAATACAGCTCCAGCCCATTTGCCCTCTCCTGCTATCTTCCATTCAGTGCACACCTTGGAACTGCACTGTGAGTGATCACAGATGGTCTGGGCAAAGCAAGATGCTCATGGCAGCATGTGTCCAAGTACAGACAGAGACTTGCAAAGAGGCAATCTGCAAATCATCTCACCTGATGAATTACAGAAATGAGCAAAGACGTAAGTCTGATGGGCCTCATCCAGCCCCCTGCTCTGCACAGGGCTACATCTGAATTTAGGTCTTGCCTGGGGCTTTGTCTGACTGCTGAGAATCCCCAGAGAGGGAGAGATGTTTTGGCCACAGCCTCTCAGGTTCCAGTGCTTGACCACTTCCAGGATGAAGTGCAACGTGTTCCCATTGCTGCTGCTGCCCTTTCTGCACTCCAGTTGGCTTTTTCTGCTGTACAGTCACCTTCAGGTAGAGGCAGAGGCAGACAGATTCCCCATCAGGCTCCTCATCTCTGTGTCCAGCAAACCTGATTCCTTCCACTTCTGCTCAGACATCACATCTTCCCAATCACCTCAGTTGGACACACTCCAGTTTGCAGACACCTTTCTTGTGAAGAGGAACACAAAGCAGGGGACAGGATCTCAGTTTGTCCTTCCCAGCATCCTGTTGCATGAGGGTCATCCCTCTCAGCTGCCAGGATCTGCCTCTGCCCCCAACCTCATGAATTTCCTGCCAGTCTCCTGAGCGTGTTGAGGTTACTCTGAGCAGCAGCTCTGGCCTCCAAGCTATCAACCACTTCCCTCAGTTTGATGTCACCCTCAGGCTTGCTGAGGTTGCATTCTGTCCTCTTGTTTAGGTCACAGCAACCCAGGGTATCTTCATTTTATCCTCCTAAACAGAAAACTAGATCTTTCCAAAGAGAAAAGGTCAGTGATTCTGAACAGGCACAGTGTGGTCACTGTGCTGGTCCTACCATGCCTTTGGAGAACAGGGATGGGATGGCTTCAGGGAACAGCCTGCACTTCACCAGCACAGACCACGGGGTGGAACTTGTCACCAAGTGGGAAGTAAGTCCACAAGCCCCTAAAAGGCTGCTGCAAAGAAAAGAAAGCCTTCCCCAGGGGTACATAGATTGCAGGGAAGGATACTGGAGGGTGGGATGATAGGGGGAAATGTTTAGTTGGAGACAAGGAACAGAAGGGCAGGAGCTTGTTGGCTGATCGTTCACGTCATGGTGACCTTCAGATTGGGGTCACATACTTCTTGAGAGGTCTCAGGTTGGCTTCACATCTGATGAGCTGAGGCTGTGCAGGGAATCCAAGAAGCTGCTGGGCTGTTTTGGTTTTGGGCTTGAGGTGGAGCCTCAGTCCTTCTCAGTCCTCTCCTCCTCCATGGTGGGGGACAAAAAGCATCCTTGGGGCAACAAGTCCTGGGATGCACAGACATGCACAGCCAGGTGCAGGAGAAGCCCTACAAGGTGCAGAGAAGCCCAGAGGGCAAGTCCATGCCACTTGTAGAGAGAAGTGCTCCTGCCACTCCCTGCACAGATGTTGGCACTTCAGGGCTGGAGCAGCACAAACAGCCCCTGGCCTCAGTGTGGGCAGAGAGGCTGGCAGCCAGGCAGCACACAGCTGAGAGCTGTCAGGCAGCTGCCCAGCAGGGTGGGCTGCACGGCCTCTCTGGCAGAGACATCAAGGGCTGGAGGGTGGGAAGAGGACAACAGTCCACTTTGGAGCTGAGTAGGAATGGTCTTTGGGAGGAGAGAGGCTGAGTGGAGGAGGACAGAGCCTGCTGCAGGAGGGGGTTTTGCAGGGAGGCAGAGCCTGCAAGGTACAATGAGGATGCAATGCAATGCATGGGGAGTGTGGGCTCCTCCTCACCAGCCTGGAGAGCCACAGGACACTTCTGCATTCCCTTAGAAGCTGGGGACAGGGTGACATGAGGCACTGAAACCCTTTTGTGTCATGCCAAGATATTGTGCAGGGGGGGGACCCCAAAGAGCCTGGGGCTGGCCAAGGCTAAGGCTCTGCAAATAACCTCAGAAACCAAGGATGCAGCCAAAATGTGTCGTGTAATCACAGATAAACACATCATCTACTCAGGTTACACTGGGGGGGGAAACCACAAACCACAGGCAGACAGGAGAGAAACAACAAGCTAAAGGGAGGAAGGGAAATGCAACCAGGAGAGACAAAAGCAAGTCACTAAATCTCAGGGTGTCCTGCTCTTCTCCTGACCTTCTCCTTGTCTTCCCTGCCCAGGAAACTTCATCCTTGCAAATCTGGCAAGGAGCTCAGGAGCTGGGGGTGTGAAGCCCAAGCAGGAGCCTCACCACGAATCTACATCTCTGTCAGACATCTCTGCTGAGGTGTGTGGAGAAGCACATGGATATTGACCCCCTGAGCAGCCAGGGCAGCAGGGATGGTGAGCAAGCACTCCAGCATCAGCCTTTGCAGCTCCCTCCAAGCTCCAAGGAACCAAAGGCTTTGGAAATACCTTTGAAACAGCCGTGGTGGTGGAGAGGATCGGTTCCTACCACAGAGCACAGAAAGGAAAGGGGGAGGATGCCGTGAGCTGGGCTGATCAGACAAAGCCACTCTCATCCAGGAGGAAAACGGAAAAAAAAAAGAAGCCCCCACTTTTCAGAGAGCTTTGGGCTGAAGATGTGCAGATGGTCTGGAGTAAGAGAACTGCAGGCATTTCCTCCTTCCCTGCCAGCAGCTCCTGAGCTGCTCTGCCGGAGCCCATTGGCAGATGAGAGCAGGCACAGGAATGCAGTGGGAGTAGAGGCTCCTTTGAACATCCCAGCCCTGGCCTGGGCCCGGTGGGAACGTGGAGAGGCCGAGCTGGGAGGTGGCCACTGCTCTGACATCTGCCATGAAATCGGTTGCCGGGAACGTTCTGCCACCCGGCCGCGGCTCCCGGCAGCGGTAAACAGCCACCAAAACAAAAGGGCTTTGCTTTGCTTCTGGACATGTGGAAACAAACACAACCCAAAGAACACCCCTGCAAGTCCTTGGCTCTCCTGCCCCGGCCCTCCAAGGCCTGGGTGAGCTTCAGCAGGTCCTTTTAGGTTGGATGGTGGGGGTTGGATGCTGGAGGAGAGCTCTGCCCAAACAAAGAGGAGCCTCTGGCACAAATGACCCCACTGGTGCAGTTGCCATCCCCTTGCTTTGGGCTCCCTTAGCTCTTCCTCTGGTGCAGAGGTCTCCAGGCTGCCAGGATGCTGTGTTACCCTGGCAGCAACACATCCATGAGACCTGTCACAGTTTTGTCCCTTTCTCTGCCCCTGGCAACATTACCAAAGCACAGAGGAGCTTAGGCTTTTAGAGACAAGCCTGAGGTGACAGGTCAAAACATGTGAAGTTCTTGGCACCTGAGGCCCAAGGACTTGCCCAGGTATCCCCCCCATCCATCTGCATCCCAGACATCAGAGCAAGGGGCTGAGCACTGATGGCAGAGTTGGACTTACCCTGGAAAGCCAGGCAAGGTCTGGCCCCGCCACGGGATGCACAGTCCTGTCCCTCTACGTGCCAATACAGACTGTTCCTGCATCCAGATGTCACCTCCCAGCTGCTCCAGGTGAAGCCAGGACATTGCCCTGTCTCAAGGCAATGGGTGGCCTGCGTGGGAGTAAGAGACATTCCCCCAGGCCCCAGCAGCAGCAGCAGCAGCTCCTCTGCTGTGGCAGCAGGTACACAAAAAGGCAGAATACTCGAAATGTTCCCCAGCCACAAGCCAAACATCCCTCCTGTTCAATGCATGACCTCTCTGCATTACCAGCTTGCTGTAGAGACCACACATAATGCCCGTGGATAAATCTCCCCTCTCTAGTTTCCGTTTCCATGAGGCCAAGCTGCTGGCTCACACCTTCCACCACTCTTCACGGGGCATCATGCCCCGAGCGAGAAAAACCACCTGCTGCTCCACTTCCTTCCCAAAAACACCCAGAAGGGAGCAGAGCCCCAGTGCCCTGAGTCCCCCTGCACCCAGGGCAATCCTTAGGGAGCCCCATCAGCTCAGGCTGAAGGACACTGTGAGCAGTGTCATGGGGAGGATGCTCTTGAGAGCAGGGGCAGGTTTTTGCCTCCCTATGGGGGAGACAGGAAAAAAAGTGCAGCTTTCCATAGAGGTCCATAAGTGAGGATTGCTTGAGCCTTGTCCTGAAGGCTTACTTGACCTGCAGCTCAGGTGCAGCCATCCATGGGGCAGGAGGTCAGAGCACACAGCCAGGACCACCCCAGGTGGCTTTGAACCCTGTGGGAAATGGATGGCCATTGGCAAAGAGAGATGTGGACGGATGTTGGGTACTCAGATGGATGAACCTGGTCAGATAACTGGGTCTAGAGGGGGAGCTGTAGGGGTGGGCTGGGACCCCAGAGCTCAGAGGAGAGTCAGAGGTAGCATGGGAGTCCTCAGCTGGCAAAGGACTAGAGGTGGCTGATGCATTCGCTGTGGGAACACACCAGCAGCTGGTGGCAGAGGGGGTGGGAGAGTGTCCCTTAGAGGTCAGTGGCTGGAATGCAGGGCTGCCACGTCCCTAGTTTACAGGAGGGCAGGTGACCCCCCCACCACAAAAGCAACAGTGCAGGGGGACACTGGAGTAGCTCCTGCACAAAAGTCACCAGGCCAGGGAGAGCCCAGCTTGCTTTATTCATCACTGGCCTGAGCTGAGCTGCTCAGAAATAGATGCCACACACCTTCAGATAACCCAGCTGAGCATCTTTGCAGCCTAAATCCTTCCCAGAGGGGCTGCAGAGACAATGATTCAGCTCTGTATTAACAACAGGGCAGAAGCCAGACAGGCATCAGGGGCTAACAAGGGCATGACAGACACTGTGTTCCCCTGGCCTGAGAAGCTATGCCTCCAAGGAGTGAATATTTCCCATGCCCCAGCCATTCCCCACCTCCCCCCTTCCTGAGGGGCTGGATGAATCTCACTGTCCCCACCAGCTCCTATGGATGTGGCTTCCCATGAAGAGGGACCCAGCACCATCCCAGGCAGCCGAGCAGTTGGGCAAGGCTGAGAAGCTCAGTCCCAAAACCAACCCTGGGGCAGGATGGGGGCTGGCTGAATGCATACCCCTCAGCCTGCCCCATCCACCCTGTGGCATCCCTGGGAGGCTCTGGGCAAGCTGGGAAAGCCTCAGCTCCCACATGCTGCCTTGGAGCAGGCTCCCAGCTCACTCCCACCTGTTTCCGATAAGCTCGCTAATCCGGCCCCATAATGATTCTTTATTAATGGATGCTGCTGTCTTCATTGCATGCCTTGATTAGTGTTTTGTGAGCAAATTCAAGGGGATAAGGAGCATGTCACATTTTCCAATGGAGGGGGGGAGGTGCACACAGCTACCAAAATAACTTTGTCTGTGAAGGCTGTGGAGCTCCTGGCTCATTCTGCCCGTGCGAGAGCTGTTCCTGCCTCATCCAGCAAGCAGGGTGGACAAACTGAGCTGCTGCCTTCTGCCCAGCCTCCTCTCTCTTCCTCCCTGGCTGGGCTGCCACAAGCCAAGACGAATTTCAGTCATGCACAGACTTGAAGAGGTAAAAAAAAAAACAACCCAAAATTCTGGACAAGTGCAGAGCTGTGCCCCCAGCACAGTGTCTGCCTGGGGATGGGAGGCAACTGGGGATACTGTGGTCCCTGCTGGCTGCTGCTGCTCCAGCTGGTCACTCAGGCTTAAAGCATGAGGATGTTTCCTAAGATACCATCCCCACCTCCAGCATTCTTGGGAAAATGGCAGAATCCCACCTGAGTCTGCTTTCTCCCCTCCTGGCACAACAGGAGGCACGGAGCCACATCCAGGGCAGGAGCAGCACAGCCACCCCCAGCCTTCCTGGGCAGAGAGACTGGCAGGAGCCAGTCCCACACAAGATGGGACCTGGCACAGCCAGCCCTCTACTCCACTCCAGAGGGAAAACAGCCAAGGCCATTTGTTATTGTGGCCAGCACCACTCCTGCCCTGGGCAGGAGGTGTCAGTCCTTGGCACAGGCTGTTCTGTATCCAGCATCCTCCTGAAGCCGGTACAATCCCTGGCATCCATAGGTGCTTTGAGTCCAGCCCCTGAACCTCTCAAACAGGTGAGATCACAAGCAGGGACATGACAGAGGTGCCCCATCTGCCTTCCCTGGGGTCACCATCACAGGTCTGGAGACCCACAACTCAATGTGGCCTTGACTCAGGTCTGCAAACCCTCTCTGTCTCTTTCCCACAGGTGCAGCAATGGCAGGTCTTGGGCTCAGGAGCTTCCTAAAATCTCATTTCACCTTAAACCACCCTGTCACTTTCCAACAGCTCAGGGCCTGATCCCAAGATCCTTGTGCCAGAACAAGGGAGAGAATCCCAGCATTGAGTGTGTGGGGGGCAGTTATGCCTGCAGCAAGCAGGGATGCAAGTCCCTGAACCAGGATCATCTCCCCAGGTGCTGCATTAACCCCTTGACATCCCCACCAAACACATTCCAGTTCCCACTGGGGCTTTTCCCACTTTTCCCCCAGGGTGAAATGAACCAAAACTCGCCCCCTCGTCATGGCTCTGAGGAGAATTTAATTCCAAGGTTCAAAGCTCCTCCATCCCTTCCCCAGATAAAAGGGTGATCAGCCAAAAAGGGGATGAGCTGGTTAATAAAAGCCAAAGAAGAAAAGGGGGGGACAGAAGGGGCTGTGCCTATAGAGCACGAACCCAGCAGGAGAGAAGCAGCTTTGCTCAGCACAAGCATTTCCCCAGTTAATAATTACAAGCCAGGCCCAGCCAGTTCCAACCCACTGCTCCTCAAGAAAAGGCAATTAATTGAAGACTAATAGGATTTTAAACTCAAACCAACCCCAAGAGGGTTTGTGTGTCGGGCTGTGAATGCGGCGTGCAGGGAGCCAGGGAGGGAGGGGAGGCTGCGTTTGGCAGAGTGGCCGGAGGAATTAAGGGTGAGGAGATGAAATCTGGTCTCCTGCAGCCTCTGGGCTGGTGAAAGCAGCTCAGGGAGGGAGTGGGGGGGAAAGTGGGGGGGAGAGTCCTCGTGGGGAGGAGGTTGAGGAGGTGTCAGGTTGAGCTTACCCCAGGGGCAGCGGCTGGGCACAAAGAGCTCACACCACCTCTGAAGCTGCAGCCAAGGGACTGCAGAGCACATATAGAATGGCAGGGTTGGAAGGGACCTCCAGAGATCATAAAGTCACATCAGAGACAGCCCTGCATTAGCCCACAGGCCTTGACCATCCTCTGGCTCTCCAGAGCAGGTCATCCATGAGGAGTAAGCATGTCCCAGCTGTGCTCTGGCTGACCTGCCATGGAGAGCTGGGGGCCATTGAAAGGTCAAGGTGGGCTTGGGGCTCATCCTCAGAGACCTGCAGCTCAGCTGACAATGGCAGAGGTGTTCTCAGTCCCTGCAGGCGCCTCGTGGCTGGGTTTCCACCTCCCATCCCAGTTGGGCTGGTATGAATCTTCCTCCCAGTCCCTGGAGGACTCTCCAGCAGCACCCAGCCAGGCTGAGCTCAGAAAAAGTGAGCAAAGCCAGCCCACATGCTAGGAGGGGGCTGGGCGAGCAGGGGCAGGGGCCTCAGCTCTCAGGAGGGTTGCATGGTGATGCAGGGAAGGGGTGAGCACAGGGGCCTTGGCTTGGTCCCCTCCTTGGCAGCCAGAGCCCTG
This sequence comes from Urocolius indicus, assembly GCA_013401255.1. NCBI lineage: Eukaryota > Metazoa > Chordata > Aves > Coliiformes > Coliidae > Urocolius > Urocolius indicus. Next base: position 25,023 of record WBNH01011174.1, on the reverse strand, counting down.
CCAACTCACCAGCATCTGCAGGGAGATGCTGGGACCACCCAGCACCAGAAGTATGTGCAGACACAAGACAGCTGAGAGGATCACAAAGTGCTCTTCAGTGGGCTGTGCTGATAGGGACCTGCAGCCCCAAAAATGAGGCTTGAGCCCATGGTTCCTCTGGCTTCACACTGCAACCCTGCAAGGCCTGAGTTTTACCCTTGCTTGCAAGGAAAGGCTCCTTTAAAACAGACTCCAACAGCCACTCCTGAAAGATTTTAGCAGGAAGGAATGTCTTCATTTCATTCCAGAGCTGTTGGGAGTCCCTCACAAAGGGGCTGAGGGTATCACAACACACCCACATACCCTCGTGAATCTGGGCTTTGGCATATGGTGTCCTCGAAGCAATTCCCCCCCTGTGCCTGCATCATGTGCATATTCAGTGCCAACAGCCATCAAGGGAGCATCTGCCTCTCACAGTGCATGTGCACTGCAGGGAAAGGGGAGCTGCACTGAGGAATAAGCTCCTCTTCCACAGGTGCATAAAGAACATGTTATGAAGGTCCTCACACCAGTCAATGGGATTGGTGTTAAACCCTCTCAAGATCCCAGGGAGCTCAGTCTCGTAAATAAGGTCTGTGGGTGTCTGTGCAGTGCCTTAAACCAACCTCAATGCCTTCTGGGCCATGGTGAACCACTCACCTTGAAGCACAGTGACCTTCTCCCCTGCCAGCTCCCCAGGGAATCACTATCCTGATTCGGTGTTCAGGTCATGCCTCACACACCACATCCCTCTCTGAGGCAAGATTGATGGGAAAGGGGCCTTGGCCAGGCATGGGAAACATTTGAGAGGATGATGAAGAGGAGCTTCCCAACACCAGGCTGTTCCTCCACACCCAGGCACTAAGCCTGTTCCTAACCTGGGTCATGCAGTGCATTCCTCCTGTCCTTGTTTGAGACATCCTTTTCTACCAAATGTCCTGCCTCCTCTAGTAGAACAAACCCCAAGCACCAGCCTGGGGTCATCTCCAGCCTCAGCTATGGGAGCTGGCAGAGCTGTGAAGCACTCAGCACTGAGGTTTTCCTGGTGGGAAACACTGAGTGACCTGGGTGTCATGAGTGGAGTCTCTCCAGGCAAACAGGAGGAGCTGTTGGAGCTGGCCACAGGCTGGGGGAAAGCTCCCATGAAATGTCTTTGTCTCTAGTCACAGCAAGGACACAACCTATGGTGCTGGCCTCATAGGCCAAGTTTCTGCATGAAGCAGGGCGTTGATCCTACAATAGTGGTCCCAGATGAATGAGATGAAAAGCCAGGGATGTTCATCCAGTTGCTGCCATTAAATGAGTTCCAGATGGACAGGCTTAGCAGAGGGATGCTGGGCTGGAGAAGACTGAGACCTCCCCCAAACACACAAGACTCTGCCCATGAAGGGAGGAAGCTGAAGGTGAACTGGTGCTTTGCCCCACTTGCAAAAAGCTGCTTGTCCTTGCAAAGCTGATAGAGTCAGCTCTCAGGGTAGCAGGTGGGAGCAGGACAGCAGACAAGGAGATGCAGTGGAGGAGGGACCAGGGACCTGAGGAAACAGCCTTTGCCAAGGCTCTCCAAAATCCTCTCATGGGAAAGCACCAGTAGGAGGAGGAAAATTCCAGTGCTGCAGGTGTTGATGAGAAGGGAGTGGGGCAGCAATTCTGCTAATCCAAAATCAATAGTCAGACAAGGGTCCTCTGGTTTGGTTGGACATCAATGGGACATCAACCATCTTTTCCTCCACAAGAAGAGGTGTGAAAGACATGATGTGAGAGAAAGCACCCAAAGCCAGGCAGGGTCCTCCTCTGCTCAAACCACAGCATGCAGAGGATGGGGATCCCAGGCAAGGCTGGGACTGGATGGGAAGGAAGCCTGGGGAAAACACAGATGCAGGGTTTACTGGAGCAGGAGGAGGACCTCACACCCCTGGTGCAGAGACAGGCCAAAGCATTATTAGAAACCATCACCCAGCAGAGACCAGCAGGAGCTCTTTCTAGCTCTGGTTTATGCCACTGCAGGGAAAACAAAAAGCTGGGAGGAAAGGCAGAAAGAAAACACCTGGCTGTTCCAGGAGCAAAAGCAGCAAGAGGCTGGTGGCTGGTGGAGGAGAAGCTGTCAGGACGTGGTGCAGAGCTCTGCTGCTGACACAGGGTCAGCCCAGCCCAGAAGAAACCCCTTCTTCTGGGTCAATAACACCAATGGGGTTTGGGATGCTCAGAGGACCAGTGACAAACGCTGGCCACCAGCCATTCAAATAAACAGTAGGCAGAGAGCTGGCCAGTGGCCACTCAACCAACCAGCCCCAAGCTAAAAAAATACAGTAAAGCCAGTAAATTTAGTAACCTAAAGAGAAACATTCCTCTACCAACCAGCATGCAAATAAGCCAAAGGGGATATAGAGCTGACACAGTCCCCTGTTTGCCTTTTGATATTCGATGGCCCTTATCCAACTGGCTGCCAGTTGGATATTTGCATTGGAACAGGAAACAAATTTTTCTCCTATTTATACTGCTTACCTCAGGAATAAACTCATTACTGTTATAAAATCCCATTCCCACAGTGTCCAGCACACATCTGGAACCCCTGGAAGGGACAAACACACACAGCTTGCCAGATGAACTGTCCCATCGAAACCAGCCAAAGCCCAGGTCGCTGTGTCACTGACTCTCCCCATTGGATGATGAAGCAAAGGCCTTGCTGGCAGGACAGCCACTGCATCAGCTGCTTACCTGTCTCACAAACAGATCCTGCTTCCAAAACTGCCCAGCTCACGGCAAGAGAGCCTGGGGATGGGATGGGAGTGCCATGGGGATGGGATGAGGATGCCATGGGGATGGGGATGGCGATGCGATGGGGATGGGGATGGGGATGCCATGGGGATGAGAATGGAGATGGGGATGCCATGGGAATGAGGATGGGGATGCCGTGGGATGAGGATAGGGATGTGATGGGGATGAGGATGAGGATGCAATGGGGATGGGGATGGGGATGGGGATGGGGATAGGGTGCTACTCAATGAGTTGGGCACAGAGAGGCCTTACCACCCTGTCTGGCTACAAGATGGTCTCCAGTGGCCATGTTCTCTGGCTGCACTGGCAGAAGAGGATTCCGAGGTCCAGCAAAGGATTCCAAGTTCCACCACAGAGGAAGTCATCCCATCTTCATGAACACATGCAAGTGTCCATCTGGGACAGAGCAACCCCATGTACCAGTACAGGCTGGGAATGAACTCTTAGAGAGTCATGTAGAGGAAAGGGAGCAGGGGGTGCTGTGGGCAGCAGGATGAGCCTGAGCCAGCAATGTGCCCCTGTGGGCAATAAGCCAACGGCATCCTGGGGTGGGTTAGCAGGGCTGTGGGCAGTAGGTCAGAGAGGTTCTGCTCCCCCTTTGCTCTGCCCTCCTGAGCCCACATCTGGGATATTGTGTCCAGTTCTGGGCCCCTCAGTTGCAGAAGGACAGGGAGCTGCTGGAGAGAGCTCAGTGCAGGGCCACAGAGATGCTGGAGTGGAGCATCTGCCTTGTGCTGAAAGGCTGAGGGAGCTGGGGCTCTGCAGCTTGGAGGAGCCTGAGGGCTGAGCTCAGTCATGTCACAAATGCATCAAGGGTGGGTGTGAGGAGGCTGGAACCAGGCTGTGCTCAGGGATGGGCAGTGACAGGACAATAGATTTACTGTTTCCTTCAAGATCCAACTTCTAGAGTCAGGGGATTAGCAGAGAAAGGCTGCATCCCTCTTCTGTGTCCCTGTCTGTAAGGATATTTTAGTGATGGGCTTATCAGTGTGAGTGGTTGGACTCAATGATCTTAAAGGTCTTTTCCAACTGTAATGATACCACGGCTCTGTGACTTTCCTGTAGTGTGCTGCTTGCAGGTGGCATCTAAGGGGCATGTCCTGGCTATGCTTTGTTTTCACTTTGTTCTTGAAGCCAGACTGAGGATTTGCCAGGTCTGGACCCTTGAACAATTTGCAAGCCCACGATAGAGCTGCAAACTCCTTGCTGTCTTTGGCTCCTTCCCCACACAGACCAGTCTGGCTGACAGAGAAAAGATGTTCTGTGGTTCCTCAGCCTGGGAAAGAGGAGATTGAGGGCAGGTCTCATCAACACAAGTACCTAAAGGCTGAGTGTCAGGAGGATGGGATGACATTTTTTTCTGTGGTCTCTAGTGCCAGTGCAAGGGGTGATGGACATAAACTGGAACACAACAAGTGCCCCTGGCACAGGAGGAGCAAGTCCTTTGGTGCTGAGGTGAGGGAGCCCTGGCCCAAGCTGTCCAGGGAGGGTGTGGAGGCTCCTTCTCAGGAGGTTTCCAACCCCACCTGGACACGTTCCTGTGCCCCCTGAGCCAGGGGAAGCTGCTGGAGCAGAGACTGGGGCTGGATGAGCTCTTCCCACTCCCACCATGCTGGGATTCTGTGATTCATATGAATATTCTGTGCTTAGAGGTACTTGTTTTATTGACCAAAAAACCATTGTAATGCTTGTGTGAATGTTTGCACTGGAGGGTCTGAGGGTAATTCCAAGGTGGGCAGGTGGGGAGGGGGTTTGATGTAGGTTGGACTTGCTACAAGTTCCTCCAGTACTTTTTTTTATGATTGAGTCAGCAGACCATGGCAATAGCTACAGTTGGGATGTGGATGGAGCAAAAGAGATAGTCCTGCTCTGGGCTCTCCTGGCTACTGAGAGCTGGTCATTTCCTCACCTTTGCCATTGAAGTACTTTGTCAGTCTTTGCTTGCACGTGACTTTGTCCTCCTGGGGTGTGACTGAGCAGAACTGGGAGTGCACCTTCAAACGTGGCTACAGAGGTGGGGACAAGCACCACTTTTATCCAAAATGTGCAAAGCTGCAAAGGACAGAATGGCCCTTGTTTATTTTTTTATGAGGGTGGAGTAGTCCCTCACACAAACAGGTTTCTACTTATCCATCATGAAGATACTAGAAGGAGCCACATTGGGAGAGATCACTCCATCATGCCAAGGTTGACATCAAAGTAAACACTTTCTGAAAGCATCCAGCCTCTCCTTCCACTCCCAGGTGTTCTACATCCTTCCTCTATTCTGGAGTCTTTGTCTGTCTGACTGCTGTCTGTACATCCTGCTCCCAAGTGCATCCATCCCCTTGCTCCCCCTGCCCAGAGCATCAGCAGAGGGACAATCGGAGAAACTGATCCAGTTTGGATGAAATACCAGTTATGACCCAACTCCCAGCACTCTGTGACTCTTGTCATAACAACCCACAGTCAGCCCCAGAAGATGTCTTGGCACCGATCCTCGCTGTGGACATCAGACCCAGGACAAGGCTTGGGCAGTGTATTTCATTCCTGCACATTGAGGCTTTACCTCAGGGGATTCAGGACCCTTGGAGGGGTTCTGTAGAGCAGTTCTAAGTGTTAGGGGCCTGGGTGAGAAGAGAAAATGCTATATGGCTATAGTTCATCACCCAGTCTTTGCTGGAGGTCCCACAAAGGTTGCTGCCTGCTGCAGCCCAGCTTTTACCCAGGAAAAGCCTCTAAGGGCTGTGTGATGGAAGGGTTTGGAGCCAGTCCCCCACATTTCTGGGCTGTCTTTGGTCTGGCCAGCCCCCAGGGAGAAAGCAGTACCTTTAACATCACTGGGATTTGTGACAGGGGCCAGCTGTGTTCCCAGCAGTGGCCCTGGTCATCCCTGTGTGGGACAGGTCAGGGACAGAGTGTCTGTGCTCTCCTTAACCCAGGAAAGTAGCTGCAGGACATCCAGAGGCCCATGTGGCATTGCTGGCTGAAATAGTTGTGCCACCATGCCTGTTCAGTTGTGGGGCATCCAGACAGATGAAAGGAGCTATAAAGAGACCTAGACAGAGAAATCCATGCCAGTCAGCTTGCTGAATTGTTAGACAAGGCTATAGCAGAAAGCAAGGCTGACATGAGCTGGAAGGATTGTCCTGGTCTTCCTTGGAGCTGTGAGCATTGAAGAAGCTGGGAAAGGAGAGCAGAGCTCATGGCTGCAGGGCAGGGGCACCCCTCACAGATGGGAGAGAGAGAGCAAGCAGGGCAATGGCAGTGGGAGAGATGGGAGCACAACGTGTGCTGAGCACAGGAGGCAGGAAAAGCAGGACATGTGGGATGGAGCCAGGTGAAGGTGATCTGCAGGAAAAGATGGAGATCTGTCATTGGAGGTGCAGGCAGAGGGGGTGGGTAGGTGTGTGCCTGTCAGTCCAGGAGGTGGGTGAAGATGGAGTCAGGATGGGTGATGGATCAGTGAGCTTTCTGAGTCCATTTCCTAGTGATGTGCTTTCCAATCATCCCTCCTAGATCTCGTGCCCACCATGATGTTCTTCCTTATCATGAGCAGGGCTGGACAGGAAGGGTCTCCCCATAACCCAGGGCATGGCTGAGGGGTCTCTGTCACACAGGACAGACATGTACCACATCAGGAGGTTCCCTGAGCTTTGCAGCAGCTTGGAAACTCTGTCCTGCAAGATTTCAGCTGTTTCTGAGCTGGCAAGCCCAACCCAACAGAATGTCAAATACCCCTTTCCACCTGCAACCCCCAAATCCAAACACCTTCCCCAGGACCTGAGCAGAGACAGAATTTCCTCAAGACCTGGAGTCTACCCAGAGTTGGGGAGAAGCCTGTGGTGCCCCCAGTGACATTTCCACGGGGTTCCCTGCGCAGCTTCCACTTGCAATGTGTCTCCACAGTGATGCTCTTCTGAGCAAGCCCTGAGCAGTCCCAAGGATAACTCATGAGAGTCAAGCAGACTCAGACTCAGAGCCCAAGGCCATATCAGACACTCCTAAACACAGAAAGCTGGAAGACTGAGAGGGGATTTTGTGGAGGCTCCTTCCTTGGAGGTCTCAAGACCTGCCTGGACACGTTCCTGTGTGACCTGATCTAGGTGGGAACTGCTTCTGCAGGGAGGTTGGACTGCATGAGCTCTAAAGGTCTCTTCCAACCCCCACTATGCTGTGATTCTATGATTTAGAGGACATCCATTGTCAGGAGTGCCATGGAAGGGAGCCTTTCCCCTCTCCCACAGAGAAGACACCACGCTGAAGAGAAAGCCAAGCCTACAGATCTGCCAAAAGCCCTTTTTGGAAGGATGCTCCTATGGGGCTCTGACAGAGGTAGAGGACCCAAGTCCTCAGAGCAAGAGGGGCATAAAAATGGGCACTGGTGTGACCAGGCCAGGAAGAGGTCAGAGGAACAACTCAGACCTGGGAAGATCTGATGGCTCTGTGGAGTCAGCCCTGGGCAAAGCAGAGTGATTGGTGGAAGCAGGCACACTCCTCCTGTGCTTTGGCCATGGCAGCTACCTACTGAACCAGTCTACATGTGTCTTATTCAGAGCCTCTTGGCGTCACCTTGGACCTACCATAGCTCACCAAAGACCTCGGACCTCCTGCTTTCCATAGATCACCTCTCTGTCACTGCTTTCCTGTCCCACAGCCTTGGAGACGATGGGGTGTGTGACCTGGTCCCTTCCCACTCATGATCTCAGCCTTATGTCATTCCTCCCCCATCCACATGTTGCTGCAAGGCTGCTGCCACACAAGTACAGGAGCTTTGCTTGGGGCTGAGGCTGCCCCAGCAGCATCAGTGCCCACTTTCCCACTCCTTGTCCTTTGCTTCATGGGCCAAGTGTGTCTGATACCTCCTCACACATAGCAGGAGGCAAGTCACAGCCACGTGGAGCAGGCAGAGCCCAGGACAGAGAGGTTTACATCTGAGATTGGGCTAATTGCGCCTTTCCATCATTTGTTTGGCTTGGGATAGGTCCAAAACACATGAATGAAATCCCCCCATGCACAGCACACTGCTGACAAGCGGATATTGCATCTGGTTGGAATATGGCAAGTGGCTGCAGAGGCACAGACAGTGTGGAGCTGCTTGAAATCCAACACACGGCTCCTCACCCTCCCGGGCCCTGCAACACGTGCCCCTTGGTGATGTTATGCTGCAAAACCCCAGCCACGGCCCCAAACTGTCACCACCACCCCTCCACACACCATCCTCCACCAGCCACCCTCAGCCTGTGCCACTGCCACCGCTGAGCAGTTGGTACTCTGGGTCAAAAGGCAGGAGCAGGAGGCAAGGAGGAGGAGGAGGAAGAAGAGGAGGAGGAGGGAGTAAGAGGAGAAGGAGGAGAAGGAAGAGGAGGCGGAGGAGGAGAAGGAAGAAGAGGATGACAGCCCCTTGGACCAGCAAGGAGTGACATCCATGAGGTGGGCTGTGATGGCTGGAATGGCTGTGCGTGACACAGATGGAATGGTGACATCCCCTGGCACTGGGAGACGGTGGGAGGAGAGATGCAAAGGGAAGAGAAAACAAGGGAGGTGCCAAAGGCTGGTTTGTGCAACCCTCCCCAGAGCCCCCCATCAGCCCGTGAGCAGCAGTGGGTGATCACTGTGGGGGCTGCAGAGCACGGGACAGAAAAGAACTGGAACCAAACTGCCTCCAGGGTGCCAGAGCTGGTGCAGGGGGAGGTGGAGCTGATGCCTGGGGCATTTCAGAAGAGGAAAGTAACCTTTTGTCTGTCATCACTGGCTGCAGGGTTCAAGGTGTCAGGAGCAGCCTCTGAGTCAGTGGCACCAGCAGCACTGGAGGGCACAGGAGATGCTCCTGTGTTCACACCCTGATCTGCAGCCAGCACAGGCTGGGCACGTCTCAAGGGCTCCAGTGAAGCCAGAGATCTATCAGGGCTTTGCCATGTTGCATGAAGATGTGGGAGCCTGTAAGAGCTGCTTGCACAGAGTCTCTTGGGTCATGGTGTCATGGGCAGGGAAGGATGCTCAGCCAAGGGGCACCTGGCAGAGGGAAGCAGACACTGGAGAGGCTGAGAAACCCCTTCTCACAGGAGGAGCATACCCAAGGCATAAAAAGTGGGTCTGAGGTTGAATGGAAGCACAACACCAGGGTTTGTTCACAGCCAACCCCCAAGTTCATGAATCAACCGAAAGCCCAGACTCCAGCTCCCTCCTTGCAATGCTCCCACTTCTTACTTGCCAGGAGGAAGATGGGAAAACCTCAATTGTTGCCCCCAAACATTCTCCCTGTAGTCTGTCTCTCAGGGAAATGTCCTCTCAAGGTGCAGCTGTTGGTCCCTGCAGCAGCACCGTGCCCAGAGGTGGAAGCAGAGTCCAGCCAGGGATACGATCCATGTGCACTGGTTTCCCTCCTGGGCATTGCTGGTGGCACATCCCTGCACCCAGGCTCAGCCACCTCCTCTCACCACAAGCACCTACACAAGTGGGACATGGGGAAGGCAGGAGCTTTCTGTCCTGGTGACTTGTGGTGTCTGGAGGTTAAAAGAGCCCTGTTGTCACCAGCACCTAGTTGTAGGTTTGTTCCAGCTCCCACCATGCTGCAGGACCCTTTCTCCATCTTGCAGGACAGCTGAGCCCTGATTTGTGCAGGTGCTGAGCACCCTCCATCCCTGGCAGCCCTCAGCTCTGTCACAATCACTCAGCACCTCTCAGGATCTGGCCTTTTTTCTTTTGCCTGTGCTCTTTTCTGAAGACATTCTTTTACAGCTTGTTAATTTGTACTCTTTTTCTTTTTCCTGAGCTTTTAACAGGGAGCCAGGGGCCAAGTCCCCAGGCAGCCCATTGGCCCTGAGAAATCCCATTTGGGAGCATATAAATGATTGCAGATATTACTAATATTGCATCTGTTGTGTAAATAGTGACTAAATGTTTGAAATGACACAAATAAACACGAGCTGAGCTGATGGCTGGAGCAGCAGCTGCCTATGAAGCCATTCTGGGCCCACCCCCCCACCCCCCCCCCATCTCCCCAGGGAAGGAATCCACATTTTAAACTCATGTGTATGTGTATATATGTAACCTGCCTCCAGCCCCCTGCCAGACCGGCGTGAGCAGCCCTTGGAAGCAGCCCAGTCCCCTCAGCTGCACGGCTGGGATTTAACAACAGCTATAAATACATCTCAACTGTGCAAACAAGGGCTCACCTGGCAGTAAGGGAGTCACAGGAGAGTCTCCCATCTGAGAGCTCTGCAGGGTGCTGCTGGGAGATGCTCAGGGCTCCCCTGTCCTTAGAGCTTTCCTTTGGCTCTCATCAGCCCAGCCTAACAGACCCTGGTGTTGCACGCTGCAGCTAGGCACGAGCTGATGGAGCTGATGGACCACCAACAACTGATGGGCCACAGGGATGGATGAGGATGCTGCCAGTGAGCCAAGCAAGCCTCTCATGTTGGGGAAGTTGTCCCCTCCACCTTTTTTCCCTCCTTCTTCGTTGCTGCAGGAAAAGTCTCAGCATCCTCCAAAGTCCCAGTCCCTTGTCACCATCCAAAGCCCCAGAGCAACATGCTCCTTGCAAGGGCACGGCAGGGCCAGCTGAGGACCATGTCTCACTCACATCCCACTGCCTCCCACCTTCAGATGCTGGACGTTTCCAGCCTCTCCTCACCCATTACCCAGGGCTGTCTCTGAATGGGATGAAGAAAGGGAGAGGGGACAGACTGCATCCTGGGGCTCTTTGTCAGACTGTTTTTTTTTTTTACACAGCCCTTCTTTTGGTGACCTTCCCAATCTTGTCAATCAAATTTAACCCATGGCCACTACTCAGTTGGGTACAAACACCTCTGGGTTTGCCCAGAGCCACAGACCTTCTGCAGAGGATGGGAGCTGCTGGCTTGACTACAAGCAACAGCACAATTTGGGCAGCTTTGCTCCTCAGCTGATGGACTGCAAAGGCAGAGGGGGTTCTGGGCTGTGCAATGGGTGCTGTCACCCAGGAGTGCAGTAGCCCAGCAGCCACAGGCCCAGCACCCTGCCAGCACAGGCAGGGAGTGAGGGGAGAGGCTGGGCCAGGAAGATGTGAGTCAGGGCAGTAAGGTCATCTGCTTGAGAAACTTCTGGGTGGATGCAGGTCCCCTGAGGCCAAATGTGGGGTGTAGTGCCTTCCTCTTGAGGAAGGTGAAGATCCTGGGGTGGATTCCTGCTTTTAACACCGCAGGTGTTTCTCAGGCATGGAATGCCAGCTCTGATCCTGGCTGCAGAGGACAAAGACTATACCCACATGACCTCCAGAGAACCAAACAGTGCAGGGAGACTTTCCCAACTTCTCCTGCTTCTTAACAGCCAGAGAGATGTTTCCCCACTGATTTACTTATCAGCTCCCAAAGCCTGGATATCAGCCCTGTGTGGCATCTGCTTGTGAGCTTGGATGCTACCAGGGATCATGAGCACCACAGACTCCACTAAAACTGGCTCCTCCAAGCCCATGCAGATGCTCTAGGTGCCCAAGCTTGGCTCAAAAGGGCTTTCTTTTATTTGTGGTATCCAGCAACAGGACAAGGGGTGATGGGGTGAAGCGGCAACACAACAAGTTCCATTTAAACATAGGAAAAACTGTTTGAGTGTTTGAGTGAGGGAGCCCTGGCCCAGGCTGCCCAGGGAGGGTGTGGAGGCTCCTTCCTTGGAGCTCTTCAAGACCCTCCTGGACACGTTCCTGTGTGACCTGATCTAGGTGGGAGCTGCTTCTGCAGAGGGGTTGGACTGGATGAGCTCTAAAGGTCCCTTCCAAGCCCCTCCCATGCTGTTATTCTGTGAAAAGGAGCAAATCCCCCTCCCAAAACTACCCTTTTTGCCTCATACACGCCACATCTCTGAGCCCTTCTATAGATCCAAGTGTGGGTCCTTGGCCAAAAGCACCAAGTGAGGCTGAGCAGGGCCAAGGAGCAGGGGAAGGATGGTGCAGGATGGGAGCTGTGCACCAGGGCTCAGCCCTTCCCCTGTAACCACAGATTAAAACAACAAACTCAGAGAAGCCTCAGCGTTTGGCAGGGGCTGCCAAGAGCCCTCAGCTCAGGGACACACCCAAACAAACAGCATTGTTTATAAGGGCTGAGAATTCAAAATGAAGGGCTGTGAATTTCAAAGGGTCGCCGAGAAGCCCTGACACTGAACTCCCAGAAAAGTTGATGGCACCAAACCCCGTCCCTGCGTCTCTCCCCGGCGATACAAAGAGCAACTCATGGTGCAAATCACTTGCAGGGATCTTCAGTGGCTTAAACTGCAGAAATAAGTCATTTCAGTGCTGTGGAGGGTTTCAAACAGCAATAAATTTAGTAAATAAGACACATCTAGTAAATAAAGCACATAGCATTCAGCAAATGAGCTGACACAATGCAGGATAACTTCACTTGTCATTGTCTCGTGGGCACTGCAAGCCACCAATCTGAATGCATTGGTGCTGCTTTGAGTTTTAAAGTCCTTTTTGCCCTCAGATGAAAAGCAAAAAACTCCTGTGGCTGGTTGAAAAAAAAACTGAAGGAAAATGTGGGAGGTTTTGTGTGGTTTTGGACGAAATGATGAGCTGCCAATCAAGGTGCTGCCTGGAACATCCTCAGTTTTGCCCAGACAAACAGAACCAGGAGAGATTTTTTATGTAGAGGGTTTGGCCTTCCCACAGCATCGTTGATGGGTTTCTGTCTCTTTGCCTGCACCCACAAGTAGCAGGGTCCCCACCACCACCCCTCCCTCGGGGTTGGATTTGACATCAGGCCCCTTTGTCACCCCTTTCACGTGCTCTGCTGAGGATGGGATAGATGGTGCACGTGGGACACCACAGCTGGAGACACACCATGGAGCCACCTGAGCCCATCCAAACACACACAGAGGAACATACTCATGCTCTTCAAGTCCCACATCCACCCAGACCACACATGTCCATACAACGTGAGGTCACCAAACCCACACGTGCCCCCGCTGACACAGGCAGCTGAGAGAGACACCCTCCTCACCCTGTCCTCAGGCATCACCTGCACTGAACAAGCACGTGAAACACAGCCAGGGCATCAAATACAGTGGCTTGGACCTTAAATCCCTCTCTGAACACCGTGGTCCTCTCTCCATCATATATCTACAGCTCAGCATCACACGTCTGTCTCCACGCGGCAGATGGACCCTGCAGCCACACAAACAGCCCCTCCCAGCTGAACAGAACACCAGCAGCATCATTCATACCCAGGCAGAAGCCTTCTTTGGGGAATGTGATCCACAAAACTGCAGCTTTCAAAGTTACCTGAAGAGCTGAGCACTGATTTCATTGCAAGTAAGTAGCAACCGTGTCCAGTTCTCCTTCAAGTTCCTCTGAAACTCTATGTCCTACCTTCAGGTCTTTACAGAGGTTTACACCCAAGGTCAAACCAGCTGCACCCATCAGAAGCCACTAAGAGTCCCCAAGAAAAGCTGTGTAAGGGCAGAGAAGCAGGAGCCTGCAGGTCATGACACCAGGCACACACACACGTAGCCTGGCTGTGCCAAATCAGTGATGTCTGCTTAAAAAGATGCCACAAGTGGAAAGCTCTTGAAACCCTTCCTCTCATTTGAGTCTCTTTTTTGGGTCTTTCTCAGAGGTCACGTGCCACCAGTGCCACATGCACACTGGCACCAAGCAGCAGGGTTTGTGGACCTTAGAAGACACCAGCCAGCCCTAGAGTTGTGGCAGTGCTGAGTGGGAAGAGGACAGTCCAACCCATCCCACGGCACAGCCGTTGGCTTCACCATCAGCCCAAAGGAGCTTTACACACACGTTGCCTTTCCCGTGGCTGGACGTGAGCTGGCTGGAAGCATCATCGAGGTCCAGATGGTCCAAGGTGACAACGGTTGGTGCCGGTCACTGGGGGTAACTGGGCCACTGAGGCTGCCCCACTGATCCACGCTCGTGGCCGGTGGCCACGTCCCATTACACGTGTCCCTGTCCCCCTCTAGTGGCGTGTCCCAGCCAGCACACTGCCGGCCACTGCCCTGACCTGGACACCCTCCCCTTGGCCTGGGCACCACAATCTGGTGCCTCCGTGACTCCTCCGTGGTCCTGTGCTGGGTGCAGCAAGATCAAAGAGGGGCTCTGAGGAAAAAGGGCTGCTGCTGTTGCCCTGTTGGAGCATCAGCCTCCAGCAGCCGTGGCAGGACACGGCTTCCCAGAGGGAAAGGGATGGCCCATCAAGGGGAGAAGGACATTCCCAGTCCCCTAAACCTCTCTAGCCTCTGGACTAGGAAGAACTAGAGGGTGGCTTGGCCAAGGAGGACAATGGTACAGCCAACTCACAGGTACCAGAGTTGTAAGAGCTCTCCTGCTCTGGCATGAAGGGGTTTTTTTGAGAGGACTGTGAGGATTAAGTGGAATTCCCTTCTGGCAGCTGCTGCCTGCAGATGAAGAGATGAGTTGCAGCTACCCAGGCTGCAAAGATACCAGATGCCTCCTCACCACAGCCAGGATGCAGCACTCTGCATTGCTGTTAACTTGGGCCTTTCTCAAAGACGGTTTCACATCCCTTCCATCCATAGTGTCACCACAGGGAGGGATCAAAACGTGTCCCCTCGTTGCATCAGTGACTGGAGGTTGTGTTCAGCCCTGAAGAACCCAGCAGGCCAGACTCCCTGGCAGCTGTGTGTGCACCATGGACGTGGCTGTTCTCGCTTTCCCAAGCATTTACTGTTTGTTTTGCTGGTTGATTCTCAAGCAACCAACCATGATTGTTTCACAGTTTCATGTTTCCTTATGTCCTGGTAGAGAGAGCAATTGCAAAGTGCCCTGGCTTGCTCAAGGGTGCAGAACCGTGTCGGATCGACGTGGCGTTTCCTTTGGTGGGGGCACAGAGCCACTCCTGGTTTTGAAATGGTGCATCTCTAAGAGATGTTTGGGACACCCCGGGAATCTGCTGAGCACACTGGGATTGGGCCAGGTCCTTGAAGACCCATCTCAGCACAGTGTATTTCAATTGCTTTCTGAGTCACTGCTCAGAGAAAAGGAAGCTGGGAGCACTGAGGGCTCTGTGGCACTCGCTGTGAGGCTCTTGCCATCACCTGCTGCACCTCTGGAGAGCAACTGCTTGCAAATTGGCACTCCCAGTTTCCTTGAAAACAAGGAGTTTCCCCAAAAACAAAGAGTTTCCCCAAGCAACAGAAAACAGTTGTCTGAAACATGAAGAAATGACCCAAAAAAAGAGCAATTTGGGGAAGAAAATAATAAAAATTACAGTTTTTGAGTGTTTTTCTCACTCATTTCAGCAGGGCTGGGACCAAGCACACTGGTCACTCTGTACTGCTCATCTCAGCTTGGTTGGAAGCCAGAAAGATGGTTAAACATCTTCCCTTTGGCTTTCCCTCAATGCCAGACGTGCCCTGAGGTGTTTCCAGCACCATGCAATGCTTCTGGGCTGCATGAAACCCATCACTCTGGTGCTTCAAGGATGGAAGATGACTCACATATCCATGTCAGCATCTCCAACTGTGAGACCCTTGAGTCACCTATGACTGTGCTTAAGAGCTCTGGCATCTGAGGGCAGCTCTGAAGGCCTGGGTAACCAGAGTGGCTGCTGTCCTTTCTCCTTCAGAGACACCCAGGGAAAAGGCCTCAAATCAGTGAGCTGTTCACAGATTTCATTTCTGAGTCCTTCTGACTGCCAGGGATGAATTCATCTCACCCAGCATAAAGTCCAGTCTTGGGAACGTACTTGGGCTTCTCTGTAGCTTTGCCAAGCACTCCTGCAGGCTCTGCAAGAGTGACCCACTGGGGATAGATGGGCTGGACACCTACTGGAGAGGATTAAGAAGGACCTTGGGTGATTATCTTACAGTTGGCACCCATTTTTCAGGGGATTACTCTTAAGGAAGATGTGCTGAACCCTTTGTGGCAGACAGCCATGTGTGAGCTCCTCACAGTGTGCTGGGTGTCCATCCTTTGTGGGACGGTGCATCCTGGCAATGACAGCAAAGGACCTGTCTAAGGACTTCAAAGGGCTCCACTGATGCCCTCCGGGTTCTCAGGTTCTTCTGGGATTGCTGTAGCATTGTACATCTCAGCATGGTATCCCCACCTAAAACCTCAGCATCCCCAGAGTGTCCCTTGCCCCCATGGATTCTGCTGCCTTTTCCATGGGGGAAAGAAACTCAAAGGGGTTCAAGTCAGAGGACACTGAAGAAACTCTTGGAGGGAGGAACATGGCCAACCTCCTAGCTTCACTCTCCAAGTTGGTTACTGCCCAAAGGGTCCTGAGCCAGGACATTTCCCTTGATGCTGAGCATCATAAACTATCTGTGTTAGGGAGCTCCCATACTCCTGACACATCTCTTCCCTGAGACACTGCTTACTCAGACACTCAGAGGGGATGGGAAGCCATCTCTGCTGCATTTCTGTGCTGTCCCTTCCTGCTCCTGGCACCTCTTTCTCATCAGCTGTGCCTCAAGAGCACCTCTGTTACTGTGCTCCTGGTACACAGCCCCAGTTCTGCATCTGCCTTGTTAATGTCATCGTGGCAGGGCTTCTGCACCCCAGCACTCAGTGGCTCGCCCTGTGGCTGCACACTGCTGTGATCCTGGTAGCCCACAGTGTTCTTCCTGTGTCCAGGTCACAAAGACTAAATATTGTCCCTATGATGGGACAGGGCGTTGGGTCTGGAAGCTCTAGCAACAACACTCAGCTCCACCTCAACCCCCAAAGGCCATCCCTTCACTGGCTTTTGCCCAGAAATCCCTCAGAAATGACTCTGGAGGTGCAGCTCCCCTCATCAGGGAGGTAAGATGTTGTTCCACTATCCAGTCTGTCATTTTAATCTCCTCTCCACCTGCTATTCAGCCTTCTCCAAAGCAAACTGCCTCCTTCCACCTGCCCGTGGCTCGTCCCCCAAGCACATGGAACCTCCCCTCTCTTTCCTCCAGCCATTCCATTCTTCCTGCTAACCTGCATGAGACCATGAACATGTGCCTCTCTGACCCCGTCTCCTCCCCAGATTTCCTGTGTCTGAGCCCTTCTGCACCTCACCTGTTTCCCTGTCTCTGCAGTGTTTACAGCCTACCTCTTTGTTGTGAGCTGGAGGAATCCCAGTGCTGCAGACTCAGCTGCAGCCACCACACTGTCCCCAGCAGCTTTCCCATGAGCAGGAGGTAGGTGATGGATACAGCTCAGTGTGGAACTGATGTCTCACCCCCCTGACCCATGCAACATTTTCCTCATTTCAAGCTGAATTCACAGATCAAAAGAGATTATAGATAGATAGATAGATAGATAGATATTCACAGGTCAAACATCTGCATGCACCAGCAGCCATCACTCACCTCAATGGTCCCATGCCTATTGATTTCTGTCAAGAGGTTTTCTGGAGCACACACACCTGCCCTCTGACTTGGGAATCCCTTTAAACTCCACACATGAAACAACCCATGTCTAAGTGACTGACTGTCTCTGAAGTATCTCTTGGATCTGCACTTTTGAACCTCTGATCCCTACTGGTGTAGGTCCACAGAAAGTAACTCATCAACCTGGAGCCTGATATCAGGACAGTGAGGTTGTGTTAGAAAGGGGCTGCATTGCCAGAGGATGACATTTTTGGGGCTCAGCAGGTTGAAAACTCACAGACCAGAGAGTTTTGGGGATGGTTTCTGGGGAAGGTCTAAGGTGATCCCAGAGGCTCTGCACTCTTAGAGCTGAAATGTTATTAAGAAACCATTGGCTTTGGTTGGGATGAACACTGCTGTGCTGACATGAGAAGCAAGTACCAACTGAGAGGAGGGGGGAAAAAATTAGAAGTCGGTATTTGCCAGGTGGGATAATAAATCTTGATTTATGATCGATGCACAAGGCAGTGGCTGCGTTGCTATACACAGTCCCTTGGGTAAACTGAGCCACTGCATTTCCTTTCTTTCAATTAGCTGCCAGTAATTTGCTGAGATATTCAGGGTAATGTGTAACTGAGATGTTCTGAGGGCTGTTCCCTGCCTACAGCTAAATAACCTGACACCTCTAAGTGATGGGCAACATTTTCAGCCCTTGCTGGAGGCAAAACCCAACGTTAGACTGCACGACCCTGATTCTTCTCCGAATTGCTGGGATGGTTTTGGCGGGTCCCTGCCCACAGCAGCACAGCCTGGGTGGGAAATGAAGCTGGCTGGGAGCTGGGGCTGGGTGGGACTGGGGCTGAGCAGGCTGCCCCAGCACCCTGGGGGAGGCTGAGTTCAAGGGGGTGGTCCCCTGCTACAGCCCTCCTAGCCAACCCAGCTCACGCCAGCATGGAAAACTCACCCCATCATCTCTGCCAACAAAGGGACTCCTGGCAGGTGGGAGCTCAGCCCTTGCCTCCCCTCCATGTGCATTAGGAGGCTTTCTTTTTTTTTTTTTTTGTCCCTTCTTCTGTACATCTCCATAGAGCCATAAAACTCAGCCTTTCCTCCCTGCCACAGACGTGTCAAGCTCCACTGGTTAGGTTTGCATTGTATGGAGCCAGCCACTAAAGCCAAGCATTTACGGTCCTTCCAGTTTTGCAGGATCATTGCAGAGGCAGCAGCCCCACAGCAGCTGCAGCTGAACAACCTGATTTGGACAAACATTTCAGCAAAAGTAAAACACAACCCACCCAAAATCTGGACTATTCTAATCTCTACGTGGCTGCCCTCCCTTCCAAAGAGGAATCACACCAAATCCTCCAAGGCACAGGATGAACACAGTTGTTTCACTTCACTAAAACAGAGATTTTTTTTTTTTTCACTGCTGTGTCACTAGGTCTCTCGCTTTTGTCCCCAAAAGGTTTTGTTTTCATCATTTCACCACCATAGTTACGTAGAAAGGCGCTTGGACAGCTTGAGGGGATTTGACTGTCTCTTGCATTTCCTGTCCTGTTGTTTAATTAGTCATTTCTGAAAAGAACATGAGTTGTCATCAGACATTTCCCTGCTAGGAGAGAAAATTCAATTGAAGAGCCCCAGACAGCCCAACACTGCTCTGCCAGCTCCATTCCTGGTGTGTTTCATGAAATAAACAGGATGAGGAATCAGATTCATTTATCAACTGCATTTTGTCAAAGGAGAAGGGAACGAAAGTTGGTCTGAGTGCAGGAACCTGTCCCTTGGTGATGTCCCAAAGCCCAGTCTTGCATCTTCCTCCCAACAATGTCCTATCCCTGCACCTTCATCAACCAGCTGCATGAAGAAGCTGTGAAGCCACAGCCAGCATGTTGCACCACATGCCCTTGAGAAGCCTCGTTAAGCAGAGGACCAGCTCTCCAGAAGATGCTGCTCTTAACTTGGGTTGTGGATGCAGATGGTACATTAAGCTGACAGAAGAGATGCTTCAGCACAAACATTGGGATCCCCATGAGATGAGTGTAGAGGAAAAAGGAAGTGCTCATTTAAAACATTTCCCAATCAGGGAGCAAGAAGATGAGGTGATGTCCTCCTCCACACATAGCCACGCTTTGCCAGAAGTCTTGTCATTTGTGTGACAGCCAAAGACAGAATAAACCCTTACTCTATATGGCCCTCAAAGGGCTTTGCCAAGGCAGCTCTGCAGCCTCTTTGCCAAAGAAAAGAGAGGGAGTTTATGCACAGAGAAGGCAGAAACGCCTTGAGCAAGGCAGAAGATGTTGGTCCTACACTTCTCCACTGGCACAGACAAGCTCTCCGTCTGCTCCTGTGGCAGGAGGAAGCTTGGAGGCTCTCGCCAGGCCCTGGTGTGCAGCTTTTCTTGCTGCCTGAGATTCAGATGATTTCTCTCCAGCAGCAGTGGGCCACACATCCCAATCAGCATCTCCCTTTTACCTTGATTTTCTTCTGTCCCTTCCCACCTCTGGGTTTGTATACCCAAAAGGCCAGGAAAACAGGCCAGGGAATGGTGGCAGAGAGGGTTAGATGGTGTATATGACGGGGATCACCCAGCCAAGCCTAAAGCAAAGCTGTCTCATCTATCTGATTCCCTGGAAAAAGACATCTCTTGGACTTTGCCTAGATGCTGCCTTGTGGGGTGCAAGTTGGCTGGGTCAAAACCACATCAGCAAGAGCACCAGCAGGTTGTGTGGTGCCAGGAGAGAGCAAGATACGTTCCTACAACTCCTCTGAAAATGGTCACAGGCAAGAAGAGAGTTGTGGACGTGGTGTGGGCAGAGCACCCTGGCACTGACACCAGGGAGGAGGTGCTGGATGTGAAGACAACATGAAGACAGCTCCAGCACAAGTCATGAATGGTCAGAGGTGGTGATCCCTGCCCAGTCCTTTCCCAGTCATCACCAGCTTGGAAGCCCCTTTGCAATCCTGGCTGGCCACCATCTCTCCTCCCACACTGCACAGCCCAGCGTGGGCTCTCCACCAGCTCCCATGACAGGGGAGGGAAGTCTCGGTGCTCCTGAATGCCTGGAGGTATAATAAGCAGTGAAGAGGAGTGGATCAGGGTGTTATGTATCCAACCAGCCCTCAGTCTCGCCTCCTCCCTGGGCAGGGTGAGTAGGGGAAAGGTTGCAGTCGCTGGCTGTCAGTCCAGCGCTGGCTCCCTGCACGTGCACCTTGGTCATGACCACTTGTCCTGCACCTGCATCAAGGTTTGTTTCAGCAGCACTGGCTTGGATGGCACCCAGGTGAGTGGAGAAGTCAGTTGTGACACACTTTAAACCCTGGAGCTGTGACAGATTCTCCTTTGAAGATGCTGCAAGCCTGGGGACTATTATTGTTATCATTATTATAGAACCATTGTGGTTGGAAAAGCCTTTCAAGATGATCGAGCCCGACCTCCCACCTGGCACTGCCAAGCCCATCACTGAACCATGTCCCTCAGCACCTCATCTATGCACCTTTTAAATAGCTCACAGCTCCATGAAAAGGGATCTATTTGGCTGGTGGCAAACCTGTCCCTGCAACAGCATGGTTTGGTGCTCTGAAAGCTCCCACACGGACAACAACCCCAGGTTCACCACAGATGCTCCTTTTTTGACAAGACAAGAAGACTTCAAGGTCTGTGCAGGGGCAACACACTAAAAAAAAAATAAAGCAAATACTTTAAATCCTGAGCCACTCTGCTTTGTTGTTGTTGTTGTTTCCTTTCTAAGTGCCTTGTTTGATAATAAACCGGGAGGAGGGAATTTTTCCAGCCTCGATGCCAGGTTCCAGGTGATGATGGCACAGCGGGTGTGTGGTTTCAGGTGATGGCACAGAGGGTGTGTGGTTCCAGGTGATGGCACAGCAGGTTTGTTAGGGGCTGTGCCTGTGGTTTCCAAAGGCTGACACAAACAAACCCCCACCCCCCCCACACCCCCCACAGCCAGCACTCTGAGGCACTCGGCAGCCCACACGCAGCTAAAGGGTTTCCTGTTGCCGTCGGGAAAGGACCATCCTGACTTCTCAGTGCCCAGTGTGGAGCCAACCAGGTGAGCCACCACTTGCCTTCTGTTTATAATGCACTGGACACAGTTCTTTTGTCAGAGCCAATTTTCACCCTTGCAAAGCTGCTTCTGTGTGTGAGCTGCGCTCTCAGACAGCACCTTCTCTGAGCAGCCATCAGCGCCCAGCTCAAATGTTTGGATAGTTTGAAATAAATTTCATCAGAAAAACCACAGGTTTCTATAAAGGAGTACAATTGTCCTGTGTTTTCTGGCATGGAGGCTCTCAGAACAGCTTCTCCTTTCTCTAGGACAGGATTAATACCCGTACTGTTGCTAAGTGGCTGATATTTATGTTGCATCGAGCTCAAAACAGGATTTATTTCCATTCAGCGTCGAACCCCACGGCCTCAGATTCACCCATGAGTTTTGCCTCCCTCCTTTTTCACAGCTTTTCTCCCCATCTCATGGCCGAGATCGCTGTCCAGACTGTGGACTACCCCACTTTCCATCCCATCTGCTAAGCCCCAGGGGCACCAGAAACTCAAAAAGAACCTGTAAAATCTCTCCCACGATCTCTCTGACTAACAGCACCAGTCACATCCAGGAACTGAGCACGAGTGCTACCTGCCTGCACTTATTCTTCAAGTGTAGTTGCATTTACATCACTTAAGCTCAGAGTCTGGCCAAGGTCTACAAGGGACCTTTGCAAGCCCTGTGCTTTCACACCGGTCTCAGAGCTGGAAACCCCCTCCCTGCTGCCACCACCGGGACCTTTTCCTCATCTGTGATAGCAGGACAGTTATTTCTCTGCAGCCTTTGAATGGAGAAGCACCTGGGAAAGCCTCTGAAAATGCTCCTCAGCTGTGTTTTATTCCTCTTTTTGACATTTACACATCAAAGGGAGCATTGCTGTCTAATGGGGTTTTGATGTTCATGAAAGCAGCACATGGGCAGTAATAAAGAGCGATGCCCTGCAGCGCTGGGGGCTGCTGTCCTCAGAGGAGAGGCCCCACCGTGCAGGATGCTCTGCACCAGTGCACAAGGCCAGCAGATCTGGCACCTCTCTTAAATGCCCTCCTGGATTTGGGCCTTGGAAATCAGTCTTCACAGCAACCTGTGAATAAGAAGCCAAAGGGCTCTGTCTCGCAGGAGGTGCCGAGGCCGCAGGTAACGGCTGAGAGGTGTTTCATGGGCATCTTTGACAAGGCCAAGGGATCTTCCTCTCCTGGTGAGTGCCCATTTCCTTATTCTATCCCTTCACACTCATCATCTCCTCCACTGCAGAGGCTGTAAAATAAACACCCCTCCTGTCCTGCCGCCCCGTTATCATCTCTGCAAACAGCTCACGCTGTGCTTCCCTCAGGGTGACTCATTCCAGATGTGTCTGCATCTGCCTTTGCCCCGGCTCCCACCCACCACTCTGTGGGCACCTGAATCCCACAACACCCAATAGATGTGATCTCACACTGTGGCTGGCATCTGTTCCCTCTGCATGAGGGGAGACCTCAGCAACACTTATCAGTACCTAAAGGGTGGGTGTCAAGGGGATGGGGTGACACTTTTTTTCTGTGATGCCCAGTGCCAGAACAAGGGGTGATGGACAGAAGCTGGAGCACAAAAAGTTCCAGTGGATCAGGAGGAGAAAGTCCTTTGGTGCTGAGGTGAGGGAGCCCTGGCCCAGGCTGCCCAGGGAGGGTGTGGAGGCTCCTTCTCAGGAGGTTTCCAACCCCACCTGGACACGTTCCTGTGCCCCCTGAGCCAGGGGAAGCTGCTTGAGCAGGGGCTGGGGCTGGAGCAGCTCTGCAGGGCCCTTCCAGCCACCACCATCCTGTGACTCTATGATTGTATGATTCTGTATACCTCCCTTCTTGCTGAGTCAGTCAGGATGTTCCTCGCTGCCCAACCTCCTGCAGCTGGAAGCTGCTGCAGAGGGAGGTGGACACCCAGTACAACTCCTTACCCAGGGCATCGAGGCAGGTGTGTTGGAAGCAGAAGGTGGGAATTGAAAGGGAGGAGGGAGCAGACCCAGGGAGCAGCATCTAGAGCAGTGCTGTGACCAAGCGGCTGGAAACCTCCACTGCTGCTGGCAGGACAAGGAGTAGAGTGACATCCCTAACACCTCCTTAACTCACCTTAAGCAGCCCTTCACCACAGGCCTGGTGAAACAAATCAGGATCCAAGGTGCTAGGAGGGGACATCATAGGCTAAAGGAGCATCTCACATCACCCAGGGCACATGGGGCGCATAGGAAGAGCCCTGGAAGATCATTCTGTGGCATCTCACAGAGGTCTTGCCAGACCTCCACCGCTCCACCGACAAGACAAGAGCCACAGGGTGCCCTGAACCTGCCATCAGCCCCAGAGCCAGGAGCAGCTGGGCCAAGGATGCTCCTCAGGCTGTAGATGCCCACACCAGTCAGGGTGACATCTGGGTCCGTGCCTACCCCTCGAGCTTCTGTCAGATTCTCTGGTGTTTCTCCCTGAAAGGGGGAAATAACACATCTGAGGCCCAAAAACATGATATTGCCATGGACCCACGTGGCTCTGGCCAGGCAGCCACGGACCTCTAACCTCTCATTCCCCTCAAGCCTTTCAATTAGCTCTTGCCTTCCTGACGACTTCACTCAACACCCAGAGCCATTAAGAGGCAGAGGAAGGCCACGGCTTTGTCTGGAGCGATGAAGTAGATTAATCAGCTCCAGTTGCACTGAATTACCCCCAGTCAGAGCTCACAGCACCAGGCTGAGATTCACGCGGTGGAGCAGCAGCCAGCATCCTGCTTCGAGCCGGGACAAGCAGCCCAGGACGTGAGAACCAGATGAATGAGTGAGGTGAGGGTGGGCTGCCTCCTGTCAGGAGCTGCAAATGTAAGTCACAGCACTTGGAAAGCAAATCCTGGCTTGGATGAGGGAACTAACGCAGAGGTTTTTAAAAGTAGGTGTAATACACTTAGACAGGCGTGTGTGCAGCCCAGTGCAAGCTGCTGGGCTCTGAGTGAGAGTGTGTGTGTGTGTGTGTGTGTATGTGTTTGTCCTGGCTACACTGAGAGCAGGGGGAAAAAAAATGGGAGTTGAAAAGACAAAGGGAATTTTGAATGGCTCCAAACCAGCTTGGCAAGATTTTAGAGATGGTAGCAAGAGGCTTTAGTAATGGACCTAGCTAACAACATGGTCAGGAGGAGATCTGCTGCACGGCTGTTGGCCGCCTGGGGTCTTGGGTTTCACGCGTCACGCAGCCACCTCGTGTCACTCCTGCCTGTACAATTAAGTCATTCGCACCCACGTGGATTGTTGGGATAGCCAGAGGCACAGGGCATGGGGAGCAGACAGGGGTCCCCGCTGTGTCTCACGGCCTCCGGGGTGGCCAAGCCATGGGTCATGCTGCCAGCAGCTCCTGGGAGTAGTCTCAAAAGTTTCTGGACAACTCCAAAAGTTGGATGTAAGCTTCAATACTTGGTCAGGCATCAACCTGCACATCCCAGAGCCCTGCCGTCCCAGGGGCAGACACCGAGAGGGTCTGCAACCTCGTCCCTGCCGCCAGCTCGGGATGTCACTCTCTCCCGATAGAAACCCCCCTGACCCCTCTCCTCGTTCGCCAATGTTCAAATGCCAACATTTGGCTTTTACGGTGGCTCCTCGAGCGCCGGGGTTTGCGAAATCCCCCTGTTCCGAGCCGCTGCTGGTTTACCGCTGCTCCCAGCACTGCGGGAAAGCCGGGGCAGCGCCAGGCTCCGTCCCCTCGGCTCCGCTTGGCCAAGAAATAACCCCCCCCAAAAACCAACTCTCGCCACCTCTCCGTTGCCGAAGCGGCAGCCCCAGCGCTCCCCTTCCCCAAACCCACGCCGAGGGCTGCCGAGGTGCCCGCGGGGCCTCCCGCCGCCGTCCCGCCCCGGGGGGGGGTGTCCGCGGCGTTGTGTCCCGCCCAGGCAGCAGCGGAGC
>WBNH01011169.1:75583-107476 GCA_013401255.1 Urocolius indicus | reverse complement strand
TATGATTCTATGATATGGGGCTACAACAGCCTTGGTGTTGTTTCCAGATCTTAATTTTAAGTCCCCAGTTATGAAGTCTGTGTACCTGTTCCTCAGGAAGTGAACTAGACAAACAGTGAGACACTGTGAATGATTTACAAACCTGGACTGAATCTGAAATCTGCTGATCAGAGGGAATGGATACTTGATTTAGCTGATCTTCTGCATTTTACTTTTCCTGTTGTTTTCTAATGATCATTTCTGCCGTTCCCACAGAAATCCAAACTACCCTCATAGTTTCTCAAGAAGAATGTTAGGGATGATGCCTCCCTGGCCTATGTATCTGCCAAATGATGATGGTGATAACTACAAGGAGTTCACTGTTTCCTTGCCGACTCTTAAAGGATTGAAAAAAGCTGACTGTTCCTTTTGGTCTGATTATATCAGAAGACTGAAAGTATCCACAGGTGAGCAGAGTGTTTCCTGTCATTAAATAACATCTAAATTATCTGCTTAATATTTGCCTCTAACTGTACTCCTGTTATGCCATTGTAGAAAAATTGAATCATAGAATCATAGAATTGTTAGGGATGAAAGATACCTTAAATATCATCTACCCCTTGCCATGAGAAGAGACACCTTCCACTAGAACAAGTTACACAAAACCGCATCCATCCTAGCCTTGAACACTTTTGGGGATAGTGCACCCACAACCTCTGTGAGCAATCAGTTCCAGTGAGTTACTATCCTCATAGTGAAGAATTTCTTCTTAATATCTAATCTGAACCTATCCTCTTTCAGTTTAAAGCCATTGCCTCTTGTCCTATCACTATATATATATCCCTTATAAAAACTAAAACACTTTTCATAAATTAAACATCTTCTGTTGTCCAGGTTATATAGGTAACACTATCCTGGGACTGGAAGGATGCAACTAAATAGATTTATTTTATAGCAGATAGTGTGTAATAAAATTTAATGGTTATAAGTTAGAAGTAGAGAAATCTTTCTGCAGTGGTGATAGAAGATATGATGAAGCTATACCTTCTGATAGTTTACTCTCTATTTGCTAGTTTACTCTCTATTTGCTAGTCTCTATTTGCTAGTTTACTCTCTATTTACAGACTTTGACTAAACTGAGGACTAGGTGTATGGGCCTCTTTTGTTTGCTGGAAGCACCTAACATGAGAATGTTGAAATTCATATGACTAAGGAGATGCACAATAACTTCTGTTCACTGTGAAGTTGAAACTGAGGCTTTAGAATATCTGATTATGGATCCTGCATACTTTGGCTTAACACTAGATAAGTTTCTTTGGTTATGTGTGGGGTTTTTTTTGTAGTTGCTCTGGTTATGCCTCTCATATTGCTCCTTTTTCTCCATAAATTTCCATGAAGATGTGAGATACTTTAGATTTTTTTCTTACTGCTTAGAACAGTAAAACCAAATCTGATGAGATTTCGATCCTCTCCTCTGTCATGAACACTCAATTTATTTCTGGTAAATAAACTCCCCTTCATGTCTTTGTATCTTGTCAATAAATTTTGGGAGCCTCAAGAAAAACAAACAAAATAATCCCTTTTTGGCAGGCTGAGAAGTTTTGAATTACTCTTGGAGGTCTGCAAGCTTACAAGCGCTTTTTATGTTCTAAGGACTCATTTTCCCAGTGAACACAGTCCATGCCCTTTCTGCTTTGGGGGTCAGTTGCACATCTGGGAACAAAATGTACATTCCAAGACACCAGGCTATGCAGGCCATCTGCACCCAACAGACCACCTAAAATGGACTGAAGTCGAAGTTTGAGTTACAAAACTGTAACATCCCAGAACCATCAAAGTTGGCAGTTCTGATACAAACACAAAACCCCAATGCTCTGTTTCAAGAGACATATGACATTACTTATGGTCTCCTTCTAAAGTGGACTCAAGATCTTGCCATAGGCCTTTTCATCAGTTTCCTGGTATCCCTCAATGTCTTTCCAGCTTAGAAGGAATATTTTGATCTCTCTGATGCCTTTCTGCTGCTTGACATATTCCTAATTTTCAAATCTTGCTTCTGACATTCAATCATGGATGTAGCTTGTAGAACTTTTGAGACTTGGTCTCACAGCATTACGGCAGTGTAATGCCAGAATGAGTTGCAGGCACAGCTCTGGTGGCACAACTGAGCACCACGGACAGAGGCTATTCCCACCATTTACAGAAAACCCTCCTAAAATATGGGAAAATATCTACCAAGACAGGTGTCCTTTTTGAGATAGAAAAGGTTTAAAACCATCAAAACTGCCATAAGAACATTATAACATTCATGTATGAGTCAGTCCTAGCTCAATATCCTGCCCTTGTCAGTGGCCAAAACCAAATACTTGAATGTTAAATATAAAAACTGAGAGAGGGAAACACATACTGAAAGAGTTCACAAAGATTAGTCAAACAAGCCACATGGTGTGAGACTGATGGAGTATAGATTCTCAAGGAGAAGATTTAGAAAGTACATGTCAACATGTTATTTTGCAAGCACAAGTGAGTACACCCTGCCAGCTCTTCAAGTCAGTGTTTTCTTGGTATCAACACCAAGATGATGCAGCTACACAGTTGACTTCTACTAAGTTCAATTTCATAGCAACATTAGCTTCAATAATAATTAGTCTTATCTTACCTTGGAATAGTGAAACTTCTCATACAACTTCTACTTAAATAGGCTACTGAACTTTATTTATTTACTGCCATATGAAATGTCTTAGAAATGTCAAGTTATGGATAACTGAAGGCTCAAATCTCAAATCTTAGGTCTTTGTCCAACAGAAAGCTGAGTTACTTCATTTGCAGTTTCTAGAACAAAGCCTCTCATATGTACAGCTGAAGTTATATGTCTTTTAGGTTATTCACCAATGGACCTAGAAACTGTTGTGTATAAATCCAGCTTAACTATTATATGTAATTTTATTTCCATTTAGTAAAAATATTGTCCAAGTTAAAGTAGGTGTTTCATTTTGTGATCAGATTGCAATGTTTAATGGCAGAATATATCATTTGTTCCTGGCATATAATTGACATGTATGTTGTCACAATTGAAGAAAATTTAACAGAAGTCATGTCATAAATGCAATGATTCTGCATAATATTTACTGGCAGTGCCTTTACAAATTAGAGAGGAAAGTTTGAATCTGTTTCATTGCATATGTTCTATAAATCTGTTGAAGTTTTGTGTGAGACCAGTTTATAAAGTTGGCATTTGAAGGACAGTTTACCTGGGGAACTATGAAAGTGATGATGCTTGGATTGAGTAAATGGAGTTCCTATGGTTGCATTTCAAAGACATGCTTCATATTCTGAATCATGATGGTTTCCATGGGAAACATCAAAACGAGAAACAAGAAGAGCGGCCATTGTGGAAAAAAACCAACCCTGTGGATGTTTTTTTTCCAGGGAATGTGTTAACAACTTGAAATTCAGTTAAAATCTTGAACTCCAAAATGTTTATGCACATTTAGACAGTGTGTCTGAATGCTAAAATTCCCCTTGCATAGTGTGGTGTCCTGCACTGCCTAACAGTGAGTCCCTTTATAAGAAGCCTCTGACTGCATCCCAAACAGGTGGACTTGGATTCAGTCTACATCTCTTACTCATGTGACTGGTATCTAAACAGAACTCATCGTCTTAAAATAAATACCTCTGTAACCAGAGTTGCAACTGGGCAGGAGATACCTTTAGTGTCTCCAAAGTTACGTCTTGCCTGCCTAATTCATGCAGCTAAATTTAGACATTTAAGTATACTTTACATGTCCAAGTTAGCCTGGGTGGACTCCACCTGTAGAAGATTCAATAGTTATTAAAGCTGAAGCTTTCTCCATTAGCTAGGAGACACTGTGTGTTGCCATAAAAGAGTCCAAATAAAGCAACAGTGTTCATAGTTCAGACTTGAAACAAAACCACATCAGGAATGTTGTGGTTAACGTTCATCTTTTGCCCATTTTATTCACACCTTCTTTTTGGAAATCTCCAAGAGAAAATAGATCCCTTCAGTACGAGGGACATCTGTGCAGCAATGAGAGAACTCTGGCTACGATACATTAAATAAACACCTTCAGTACACTTTCTTGGCATAGCTTGGTGATGTTGAGATAACTGCACTACCAAAATAGGGTGGAAAACTAAAATCATAGAAAGTAGAGACTAAGGAGGAATATATCTATTGGAGGTGGGTTCTTGAGGCTTTGTGTATTCCATCCAGACAAAAAAATAGTGTTCCTCTTACTTCCTACCTGCTATCAGGCAGTAATACAAAAAAAGAGAACAAGTGTTGCACAAGTGGAGTGCAAACTATTATGCATTCCAGTGGCAGTTATTTAAAGCCTGCTGGAAGCATGATACTTAGTCACCATTAGGTGGTCTGCAATTACCTTAAAGCGCTTTGCAAATGGACTGCAGACTGGGAAAAACAGCTTCCTATTACAGCTGCATCAATTTATAACTGCATAAAAAGGCTCTTAAGTGTCATTGACAAAGTGTACACCTTCTAGCTTGCTACATCCAAGATAGGACAATTGTTTTAGTCTTAATTGTCTTTTCAGGAAGTGCAAGCAGTGGAGAGCCATCTGCAGAAAACAGCCCTACTGAATCTCCCAGTGACAGACGGACAACTCAGGAGAGCCAGCCCCTGGGAGACAAGGTGGCTTACAGCAGATAGAAAGTCTCAGAGCTATTGGATGGGTTTGTCACACAATTTCACATCCATTCAGCTGCATCACACCAGATGAACAAGATGCTTCCTTTAGTTTACTTTCTGAACAAGTAAAGTAGATCTGTCAAGAAAGTAGTTTTTAATGACGCTGTTGAATCTGTTACAAAATAAGCCCTACAGCTATTATTTTAGGTCAAAGGAAACTGTAGTTTGAAAAATGATATAGGAATAAAAACTGCAAGTAAAACCCAAAGGCACTTGGACTTCATTTCTTGCAGCTACTCAAATGCCAACACACTGTAGTACCACTAGCCAGAAAAGGATGTTCATTGGAACTTGGAGAAGTCACGCAGCTGATGAGGCTCGAATTTACCCAGTGTCACATCTGACTTGGTCTTTTTTATTACTTATCCTATCACAAACTGCTGGTAGAAGTGGGATTTGGTTTGGCATTCTGGAGAAAGTTAGAAAAGCTTCAAAATAGGAAGGGGTTGGATCCAGAAAGAACAAAGTAAGAAAGGAATCAAGAGTATGCATTGAGTGTGTTTATGTGAAGTCAGGCACATGCAAATGCTACATTTAGCTCATGAAAATATGTAGAAGACATTTTGGGTAAAGCGCAACACACTGCACAGATATTACAATGTGTATGTTGGCTTAGAATATGCTGTGCTTGGAACGTTTATAAATAGAAGGTGAGATACGAATAGTTTTGGAAGTGTAAGGGAAAGTACATCATAGAGTATCTCTAAAGTAGCTCTAAAGGGAGTTTGGGTTAGTTTGTTAATTCATTGCTGCTATCATCTGGTGCCAGATGGTCCTCCATAGACAATATATCACACACGTGTTCAAGATACCTGAGAACAAATAGCTAAATCAAGATTGCCCTGAAACTAATAGCAAAATTTCCACTGATTTCAGTAGGACCCCAGTTTCTTGTGCATTGTCGCAATGATTTAATAAAACAACTCATAAGGTTTTGTTTGCTGGTTGGGACCTTTGCCAGTCCTTGAAAGTTACTGCTTTCTGCCATGTATTCAGGTTTCCAAAGATTTTATCTAGCTAGAAAAAAAACTCTGTGTAACACTCGTAGCTCTTATACTTACATCCTGTTCAATAAACAATAAAAAGAACACAAGGATCAAGAGCCTCAATAACTGATCAAATATAAAAAAGAAGAGATGGATAAATCAGACTGTTTTTCATCATTGTGTTTACCTATGTTAGTTAACTGATAATGAAAAAACCCCAAGTATTTAAGAACATTTTTAAAAGCCCAGATCTTGACCATATAGCTCAACAGAGGATGCACTCTCTGTGGTAACTATAGATGCAGCAGTTGTGATTCCTTGGCCGAGACCTGGTTTACTTTTTCCTCTTTTGAGACAAATGCTGGAAATGGATGTCTAACAGAGTGTATTTAAAGCATAATGCACCCTGACAAAACCTCTTATTTCAATAACAAGTATGATTTTTCATGTGTCCACCTATGCACATGGCCATGTGCATATCTCCAGTCCTGGGAAGACCCAAAGCTGAGCTACAGTACTTCATATTAATTTAACAGGGAGTTGGATTAAAGACATACGGATTTCTCAAGTTCTGTCACCTGATTTCCAGAAATGTGAAAGTTTTTTCTTCATCCATTAAACAAGTACATTATAACTCATCTAAAAGTATTCTAGGTCATATTCTCTCTATATATCTCAATCCTGACACCGAAGCATCTTTTTCCAGTTCTTTCTTTCTGTACTGTACTCTTCCAAAAAATCAAATTCTCCAGAACACCAGCCAAATCTCCGTGAAATACTAACATTAAATGGACTATTATTTGTGGAGAACAGACTTGGTGTAGCCAAATGCCGTGCTGTATTGTTACACTGATTGCAATAATCACCTTGGGGAAAAATGGATCATGAGGCTAACAGTTGTGAAAAATTAACCCAATATCCCATAGCTCCCATTAAAGAGATGTTAAAATGCTGTTGCACAAACCCTGGAATGCTAAATATAACACCAAAATATTTTAGATCCTAGTAAAATTAAGGCATACACTTCTCAGTATTATTTTATATAGATGAATATTTACAAATAGAAATGCAAATGAAGAATTTGTTTCCGTGCTGTGTGTATCAACTTTGGTAGTGTCCTTCCAAACAGACCAGCTTCCTATCAAGCTGGTAATTTCAATTGGTTTCTAAACCATAGAGTCCTAAGAAAAAAAACAAAAAGAAAACCAAACACTTCCAATGAATTCAACAACTCCAAAAGAAAAGGCTCAGCTTGTCAGGGAACATCTTTCATACGAGGAAAGGCTGTGGCAACTGGAGCTGTTTAGTCTAGAGAAGAGGAGACTGAGGGGAGATCTTATTAACATTTACAAATATCTAAATGGTGGGTGTCAGGAGGTTGGGGCATCCTTTTTTTTCTATTGTAGCTAGCAACAGGACAAGGGGTAATGGGATGAAGCTGCAACATAAAAAGTTCCATTTAAATATAAGAAAAAGCTATTTTACTGTAAGTATGATGGAGCCCTGGCACCACAGGCTGCCCAGAGGGGTTATGGTCTCCTTCCTTGGAGGTCTTCAAGACCCACCTGGACATGTTCCTATGCAACCTGATCTAGGAGAACCTGCTTCTACAGGTGGGTTGGATAGATGATGGCTAGAGGTCTCTTCCAACCCTACCATTCTATGATTCTATGATTATGGTTCCTTTCATAA
Source organism: Urocolius indicus (assembly GCA_013401255.1). Lineage (NCBI taxonomy): Eukaryota > Metazoa > Chordata > Aves > Coliiformes > Coliidae > Urocolius > Urocolius indicus. The sequence continues at coordinate 100,090 of WBNH01011169.1, read as the reverse complement.
TACTGTGAGCATATTGTCTTCTGTAGCACAGTATCATAAAGCATAAAATATAACACACACAATTAAATATCTGTGAAAACTAATTATTGTACACAAGCAAGCCTAGTATTAATCTGCTGTCCATGAAGCTGATAAACAGAGGACTGATTTAATAGTACTGGCTCATGTTAGTGAAAGCCAAATGTGTACTCTTTCCCCACTTACTATTCATCTCTGCCTTGAGGCCAGATATAGCTCTGGAATTTGAGAAAAAGTTTTAATTTTGAGCTAGGAACTCAGCAGCTTAGCCTTGTAGCCTCTTAATTACAGTCTTGGCCATCTGGTAGGCTTGGTAGGTAGGTATGAGCAGCCTTTTAGTTCATCCCTCCCGAGGTATTCAGCTCAACTGTCAATTTGGGAAAATAGCCTTTTTAAGTATGGAATTTTTGTGAAGCATCTTTATTTCATTAGTCACTGACTGCCCTAAACCCACCTTGTTACACTGTTTGCGTCTCTTCAGACCATTCTGTGTGTCTCTTGAGTTCCTAGAAGCCCTCATGCTCTTTTCTATCACCTGCTATTTGTTTTCTCCTTTAAGAAAACAATACTCTTTCCCAGTTCTCTTCTCCCTCTTCTGCCCTTATGCTAGTCCTGTTCATTTCTCATACCAGTTTTAACTTGCTTATGGCAAGGTGCATTTTGATACAGACAAATGCATTCTCCTGATTGCATGTGGTTCATTTAATCCCATATTTCACCCATCTTCCCGAGTCCTTAAGATAAAAATGTCTGTGGAATATGAAGTGGCTTTTGCAGCGGGACAAGTGGTCCAGACCTTGTCTGTAAATCTCATTACCTTCCTGATTTTACTACTCTTCTTTATGGGGAAACCACACCATTAGAAATACCCCAGTCAAATCCAAGAAGGAGATTGGATTAGAAAAGCCTACGTGTGGGCTGGCTGTCAGAGAGGTCAGGAGACTTTAGCCTTAATGATACTGAGAGGCCAAGTCTGCTCCCACATATCATTCTTGGTAAGAAAAATACATTCTCAGACTGTTTAGGTCATTGTGCTTTAAGGTGAAATACCAGAGACTTCAGTGATCTGGTAGTGAAACAAAGCACAGAAGCATGCTGATCAGAGCCATGCTTTCCCCCTTCCTGCTGGAAACAGCTATAAATTATTAAAAGGGAAGCATCTTTTGAAACATCCTTATGAACACACACAAAGATAAATCAAGTTAATGCCAATTACGTTATATAATCTGAACTTTATGAAAGACATGCCATCAGAACCTTTCTGAGCTGTGTTGCATTTTAAGGCTGGAATATCTAACCTACAGCATTTTGTGTGAATTCTTTTGCATAGGAGATATTAAGAAATAGGGAAAAAATGTAGAGTATTATAAAGATTTTTACCCTGCAGAGCTGGAAGGAAAGCAACTGACTGACTGGCAATGCTGGAACTTTAATTGTTTTCATAAGTACTTGAAACATAAAGCTGGAACATCACGGTTATTTTCCTGCTGTTGCAGGGACCCACATCATATAATTCTCTTGGCTAAATTTAACAGCTCAGTCTTTCACCATAGAAGGATCACAGCCAATGCTCTGTATGATATGAAAGGCTCATATTCTCTCTAACTTGCTCCAACTAGAGTATATAGTAGTGGCTTATATAGTAGTAATTATAGATTTGTGGACCACTGCTCCTCCCTATACAAAGCTAAAAAAAACTCAACAGAATCACAAAGCCAAAGATCCTCCACGTGGTTTTCATTTGGCCTTTGAAACACAGACACCCACCTAGCAGGGATTTTCTATCAGTTTCAGGTGGTGAGAGAATTTGGTTAACAGGAAGTGTGGTAGTCAGTGCTTTCAACTTCTTCTGTTTCCACGATGTTGATCTGGCCAGAAGATGAAAGGTCACTTGTTCCTGCCCCTGCAGATGTGAATCCTTGGTCACCATGATGTTAGCTCCCTCTACTAATTTTCCAGCTGCCCCAGAAAGACTCTGTGATTCCAGCAGTGACTAAAACTCAGAGAACTTCAGCTCCTTCAAGAAGAATTAAGATAGTTTTGCATCAGAATTTCTGCAAACTTTACTGACTCTTTAGGAGGCTGGCTGTATGATTGGGTGTGGGAAAACACACATCTCACAGCACAGATTTTGAGTCATTCCAAAAGCTGTTGTTTTAAGGAGATCTCCTTTTCTGTACTGTTGCTATTTTTTGTCTATTCTGCTATCACAATATGAGATGCAATGTCTCAGTAGTTTATCTTGGCTGCTTTCTCAGCAAACACTCTATAGAGGACCTACAGAACAAAAGTCAATGAAACCAATTGTGTCTTGTAGGCCACTGTGTCGAAGTCAGATGGGACTGCATATTTTTAAACATTACAGCTGTTTTTCAAAGCTGACTAAGGAACTCTGTAAGTCTGATCCCACTAACCTGTAGGGAATTCGGATGCCCGGTTCCCATTATGGTTTTGGAAACCCCACCCAACATCTGTGCAATGATCAGTGGTCATTTGATAGTCTTGGCCCTTTCATAATGAGCGGATGTCCACGTTGAAAAGCATCATTGCAATTGGCAGCAATTCATTGCCTTGTAAAGGGAGAATTTAGCTTTTCAGTTCTCCTGGTGAAGGTTGAGAATTTAAGCAAGATAGACCCCAACAATTTCCCTATCATTTTTCTTTCCTGTGAATAGATGGCCAGTTTTCAGGCCGTATTTCAACATGTATGTACTGTTTCATATACAGAAGTAATGCATACCTGTATAGGGAGCCACATATCCCTGCTTTACAACAATATAAAATAAGTCAGTGGAGTCACAATCAGCTTACAGCAGTACTTTATACATCCCACTAAAGGTAGTGATCTAGTCTGCATGTGTCAAGCCATTTAAGTGAAATGAGAGCCCAAGTTAAAGAGCAAGAAGCTTGCTGTTTCTTCCCAGTTCACCTCTGTCATCGTTTTGTGAGGAGCCACTTTTGCTTGGTAACAGGAGGAGGGGGCTGCAGTGCTGCAGTGCAGACCTGGTAAAGAGTTCTTGGACTCTCCTCTGGCTCTTGGGTTCAGGCCCACCTCCAGCCCAGCTGGGCCAGTGTAATGCCTCTGCCATCACTATTTAAGGACGGGAATTTGAAGTGCTTGGGAGGGGATGTAAGAGTGATATAAGGTGGAGGTGACCACACAGAACCCACAGTCAGAGAAGGAGGAAGGAAGGAGGAGCACCAGATCAGAGACCCCTCTGCAAGCCACGGTGAGAGCACAGGCTGTATCCTTGCAACCCATGGAGGGCAATGGCAGAACTGAGAGCCACCAGCAGCTCCGTGTGAGTGCATCCAGAGAAGCAGAGACTGTGTGAGGAGGCGGCCATGGCTCAGGCCATGCTGGGGAGCCTGTGGGCCACAGAGCAGCCCCACAAGAGAGGCAAAGAGGAGCTGCAGCCTTCGAGATAAATACCACGTCAGAGCAGCCCATGCACAGCTGTAATGCGTGTGAAGTACTCCGTGGAGGTGCAGGGATGTGAAGTCTGCCTGCCCTGAGAAGAGACAAACAGCAGAAACCATGGAGAATAGACTGATTGAAATCCCCACTCCCTGCCCCCCGGGCCGTTCAGCAGGGGAGGAGGTAAAAACACGGGGATCAGTGCTATGAGCCTGGGAAGAGGGGAGGAGTGGGGAGAAGATGGTCTTAAAGGGCTGGTTGTACTCTTCATTGTTGTACCACTCTGTGTTGTTTTTTGTTGGTTATGTTTTGGGATTTTATGGTTATGCTTTAGTTGATGTTGGGTTAAATTATTTTGTATTTTCTTCCCCAAGCTGAGTAGTCTGATTTGTTTCGTCCTGGACCATAAATGGCAGTTAAGCCCTCCCTGCCCTTTGTCAATTCTTAAGTCTTGATACTTGAGAGGCAAAGAGGAGCTGCAGCCTTCGAGATAAATACCACGTCAGAGCAGCCCATGCACAGCTGTAATGCGTGTGAAGTACTCCGTGGAGGTGCAGGGATGTGAAGTCTGCCTGCCCTGAGAAGAGACAAACAGCAGAAACCATGGAGAATAGACTGATTGAAATCCCCACTCCCTGCCCCCCGGGCCGTTCAGCAGGGGAGGAGGTAAAAACACGGGGATCAGTGCTATGAGCCTGGGAAGAGGGGAGGAGTGGGGAGAAGATGGTCTTAAAGGGCTGGTTGTACTCTTCATTGTTGTACCACTCTGTGTTGTTTTTTGTTGGTTATGTTTTGGGATTTTATGGTTATGCTTTAGTTGATGTTGGGTTAAATTATTTTGTATTTTCTTCCCCAAGCTGAGTAGTCTGATTTGTTTCGTCCTGGACCATAAATGGCAGTTAAGCCCTCCCTGCCCTTTGTCAATTCTTAAGTCTTGATACTTGAGTCTAATTGTGATCTTTTTTTCCCTGATGGGCCTAAACCAACAACCTTCCGCAGACTGACGTATCATGTGCAGAGAGCGTGTAAAGCAGGATTGCCTTTCCACAGCAAAGCAAATGGAATCTTCCTGGGGTGAAAGGCTAAAAGTCAAACCTGGTCAAAAGTTCAGACTGGGAGGAAAAAAGAAAGGGAAGGTTGGTTTTGTAAGGAACTTTGACTGATGCCACCGTGCAGGAGTCAGATGAGGTGGTAGGTTTTTGTGGAAGGATTTATTCTGTCTCTGAAGAGCTTGATCGGCACTTGCATTATAAAACACAATGATTATCATGACTGCAATAATGATTTTTCCTAAGGACAAACAAGGAGCTTAGGAAACCTCAAATGAAGCAGAATGGATTCGTCCATCATGAGAGTGTTTCAGAGATATATTAGCTCAAGATACCATTCTCTAGCATCATAATGTAAGGAAACCTGTATGCAAGTTTTGCTGTTTTGGCAGTGCAGGGCAGAGGTGCAGAGGCTCACAGCACCCAGATGGAGATGGGAGATGTTTTTAGAGCAGGAGAGCTGGCAGTGCATTGGTCAGAGGGATGTGACTTCAGATGTTTGTGCTGGGGTTTTGAAGTAGCTGGGGTTTGATTAGATCATGTGGGATACTGGTAGCCAGGAGATTTGTGTCTGTAGTAAAGTCCATGTTCATGTGAAAGATATGGCAACTAACTAACAAACTAACTAATGGCATAGTTTCTATGACTCTGGTACTTTATTTTGACACAGATTTTGTTACAGCCTCCTGGGCTGTCAGGACTTGTGTAATGAGATGAAGGCAGAACTCCTTGGACATCACAATGGAAGGAGTGCATGCCCACCTGTGGGAATCCTTGGGGACCAGCACTCTCAGGAGACCAGTTCCTATGGAGCCAGTGAAAGCATCAGCCTGACAAATGGTTTCTGGCCCAGCTGACACAAACACGGTCACAAGTCTGTCTGCTTTCAAAGTCAGCAGCAGGCTGATAGGCAGAGAGAGAAGTAAAATTCTGACAGAAGTATTTGCTTCAGATCACTTCCACAGCAGTTTACACTCTTTCATGCCTGCTAATATATATCTGAACAAGGGCTGAAGCTCCTTAATTTGGCAGTGATCTTTCTATCAAAAGCCATGGGCTTGCTTGTTGGCTGAAGCCAGAAGTGGCAGCAGAGCCAGGGGCTGCAAGCTGCACCGATTCACACCAGTTGCACTCAGAGTGGTGACTGTTTATGAGGGAACGAATTATTCCTTTGCCAACATGCCACAAATACTCCAAAAAAACATTTCTCTGTAAAGCAATTTTTTAATAAAACAAATCCCTCACAACCCTCCACTCTGGAATTCAGCTCTAGATTTGTACACTCTTTTCAACATGTTAGCAAATGAAGAATAGAGCTCTTGGCCTATGCTTAGCTCTCAGTAAGGCCATTGTGTCACAGACTGCAGCTCATCGAAGCCTTGTGGAAGACTAGAGAGCTAAATGTTGAGGATGATTCCCACCAATCATATGCTTTGCCGGACAAATCTAACCTAGTCCTTTGATCTACAACCTTTTCTTTTGGGTGAGATTTCCAATGCCTGTTATTATTCTCATTCCTGTGCATGCAGTTCCCCATGGCTGATCAGGCTCGATCTTACTGCTCCTTTTCACGAGCCTGTCAATGACCCAAGACTGGTCCACCTCCTTTCACCCTCACTACCTGCAAGGATTCATGTACCTTCTTGGCTAATGGTCATCACTTGAAATTACATGTGCTTACAAATACCCTGGTGCTCACAGAACACAGAATCATGTTTGTAAGCATGACATATATGATGTGTCCCACCAGCAACTGTGCAATATGATGTTCAAGAGTAGCTACTATTTTTAGTACCCAACAGCAGGCCTTAAGAGAAGGTAAGGGATCTGTATCTCCAGAACTTCTATCTCTATAGGATATTTTTCTACTTTCCATGGCCAAAAATCAATCATCTTTTTTGTTATTATTATTACAGCTTACAATACGAGGCATTTACTACTTTTTCATGCCTGTAAAGAAGAGAGCTTTTACAGCCAGGTAAGTATAATAAAGACCTAGTATAACTAACCTAAGTAACAGATGATAGGAACCTCTTCCAGCTCTTCAGTATGCTCTTGAGTTTCAGCTTGTCATGCTTACAGCTCTGCAGTTTACCTGTACAAATAGAAGCCTGGCTGTGTGAGCTGGGAGCCCCCAAACATATTTGCCTGGTCTGCTTTGATCTTTGTTTGGCTTTTCTGTTTCTGTCATCTCAAGAAAGCCGTAAGAGAGGGGCAGAGTGGAAAGACAGGTAGATGTTAAGGTACAGTAATGCAAAATAATTACTCTCAGGAAAATATAAATTAGAGATCATATTCCCTGTCTGCTCTTGATGCTGACATAAGTTAAGTCTATGCTAGCAAAGGTTTCTGGGGACACTTGGAACTGGGGTAGTTGATCCAGTCTGACCTTTATGCACAAATCATCTTGTACTGGTGAAGAAACACTGTTTTTGCTTATGAGACTCCAGAAAAACAAAAGCAACATAAAAGGCCCTTTTTACCTATGAGTGATGCTTTTGCTGGTACAGAAATGTTTCAAGAAATCCACATTCCTCAGCTGATATTGGTTTCATCACAGCCCCTGAGTCAACAAGAAATGCTGTCCTAGAAGAGTCCTGTTCTATGTCCACAGCCCTTCCTTGGCCTGATGAAGCTTAGCTTTCCAGTACACAGTCTCTTTCCTGCCTCCACTTCCTCCTCCTCTCTGCAGCTGCTTTTTCTGTTCTCTTTATCCCATAATTATTTATCTCCACTCTATCCCATATCCACTGGACATGCATACTGTCCATATGGATTTCATACATCTCTCCTCCCTCACATTTAATCTGAGCCTCTGGTGTAAAGCCAACAGCTGGGGTGCAATTGCAAAGTCCCTGCAAGTTACCCCTCTGCTTTCCAGGTGACTGGCACTTAGCAAGGAGTCCAGCTCCTGCTCATTTTGGCTTCTGTGCTGTGATGCTGTCCTTAACTGCAGCAAACTCCAACAGAATTTTTTTACCCACTGTGCTTTGCACTGTTCCTTGTCATTGTGCTGCTGCTGCAGGGAACTTGGAGCTATTCCACTTCCATTTTTCATGAAAGGTACTTCACAGTTTGTGATGACTTTGAATAGAAAAATATAATAGAGATGGGGAAAAAAACCCCCCACCAAATTGATATAACATTTATGTTGTTAAAAGGTGCTTGGGGAGTCAGTTTAGTTCTAATTAAAAGCATGGAGCTCTGCAGAAAGCAGCTGATTCACGGCCCCACAGAGCAACATTTAAGGGTAGTACATAAAATAGAATGGTAATAGTATAGGGGGAAAAAAATAAACAAATTAAAACTACACTGCAGTGGTGTCTGAGACACAGCATGATTAATTCCCACTCAGCATTTTCACTCATCCACCACAGTAAATAGGTCCATGAATGAAATCTCTGCTGAGATAAAAAAAAACTGCATCACAGCTGACATCAAAAGAACAGCCTTTTTTAAATTGCTTAATACATTGGGGATTTGTTTGAGAACAATTAATCCAAGTGAAATTCTGACCACTTGTACTGCAGCTGGATCAGGAAGGCTTCTTGCAACTGGCCAAGAAAGTGTCTGGCCGTGGGAGCAGTATGAAATTCTGGTTTGAGTACTTTGAGAAAGAATAAAAGATCAAACAGAGCTGAGGTCTCCTTCCACTGAAACCTGCAGCAAAGATCTCTCTGACTTCAAGTCCAAGTCTTTCCTGGAGAGAGAAGTGGGCAGGGAAGGGCAAACGAAATGTACTGGCCCTGCAAGACCACCAAGGCTTAGCCTTAAAATGGGTAGATGAGGCAAGGCTGTGCCTGGCCCATGGCTAGTTTAGAAATAATTGGGAAATAACTCCAAACCCTCATCACCTTGTGGGCTGCAGTGCAGGCAGAATCAGGGCAGGAGGTAAAAGAATCAAATATCAGATTGTGGTATCAAATAACTATGTTGAGTGTCCACTTCTTGCAAGAGCAGGGACCAGAGATCCACAGAGGCAATATCAGAGGGGCAGATGTCCATATGCAGGGAAGGACTGGGTAGTTGTCATGGCATCAGCTGGCTGTGGTGGAGAGGAGGAACAGGAACAGGGTTAAGCAGAGTGCTCAGTTGGACATATCTATGCCAGCAGAATGCAGGCTCCTTCTGTCAGTACAAGTCTCCCTCCAAGGAATCATATATGAATCATAGAATCATAGAATGTTAGGGGTTAGAAGCGACCATCTAGTCTACTCCCCCTGCAGAAGAAGATCCACCTAGGTCAAGTTGCATAGGAACATATCCAGGTGGGTCTTGACCTCCAAGAATGCAACTGAACTATCCCTGTGATAATACAGAGAGATGTAAATAATTAGCTGTTTGCCAAGTGTCCCTCTGGGTACATGTGCAAGTGTAGTGCATATTCCCTTCCACTTGCTGGTATCTTTGAAACAAAAGCTCAAATCAGAGCATTTTCAGCAAATCCTGGTCAGGAGCAGTGTGCAAGTGTCTGTTAGGAAATGGACATTTTATATATACACAGATACAGTATCTTCTCACCCTACTAAGTGTAAATTGGTCCCCATGACTATGAAGTCCTTATAACACTTCCAGCTAACAGCTCAGTAGCACTGCAGTCTTTCTCTTGTGCAGCATTGTCTGTGCATCTTTCACAACACAAGAGCATATAAAATTTACTCTCATCTATTTTTTTTATCGCAATGGGTGTAGCCTTTCCTATTTCCTTGGCTGAAATCTGAATGTGTAGAGGTAGTGGCATGTGGCAGAGATTATTTTCTATTACAGCTCTGGGGCTATCCCTGCAGACAGAGAGCAGATATGAACACAGAAATAACTTGCAGACACTGAAAGCTGCAGCAAGAGCTCTTAAATTCTGAAAACACAGAGGATTATTGGTAGCTAAAGAGAAGCTTTAAAAGCCCTTTGCAGTAGCAGAATTCTCGGTCATTCTTCTAGACAACACCAACTCTGCTCACTTTTGGCTACAGAAACTGCAGATGACATAGAGATCCATGGATCCATGGCACAATCCCAGTGATGCACTCAAGAGGCTCTGCATCAGTACTGGGATGAGCTGGTAAGGGCTGTGGTGGATGCATTCCTCCACAGACATCTGATGAGCTTTCACCTCTACTTTTTAGGTTCTTGTAAATGGCTTTAGTAACTGAAATGTCCTCTGCAGAAGTGGCAGAAGAATAATCTACAGAATCCTGACTAAAGCCTGTGACAGACGAGGTTGTTGACAGTCTCAGAAAAGCAAGTATCATCTCACTTGTTAAAGGCCAAAACTGTCAGGAGAGTTTAACATTTTCCAGATTGCTGTCCAGTAGCTGGTGAGTCAGACAGAAACTTCAGTGGAAGAGCTGCAGTTTTTCTTATTTTTTCCTCTCTGCTTAAGGAATCCAAACATTCAAAGGTCTGAGAAGCCTCAGGCTACCATTGTGGAGTCCCTTTGGGATTAAAGGTTTCTTCTCAATGAATTAAAATAAAGTGTTGATAGAACCAATTGCTGTGAAAAAGGTAGAAAAGAGAATAAAGAGGAAGGGTATGGCAATGTATTTTTCTTGCATAAAGTCTTGGCTGTTTGAGGAGATTTTGTTGTGGAGGCTCCAGTCACACTTTCACCACAAAGGCTGATTCAGAAATTTTTAGTCTTCAGACTATTAATTTGACATAAAAAGGACATTTTTTTCTATTGAGTTCCAGCAAGCACAATGAAAAATGCAATTTTGTTGCTTTTCTTAAGTGGCTTAAAAAAAAAAAAGCCTTTGCAGCAAACAGGAGTCTCCAAACCATTTCCTTTTGCAAGCTGTTCATTTGTCCTCAGTCTGCAAGAAATCACAGCTGGTCTGGGGCCAGGTGTTTCACTACCACTCCAAAAGTCTGGATGACTTTAATCCTTTCTAATCTTCATCTACAGAATGTCTTGAAATGTTTTATCCTTTGACAAAAATATTTCTGTTGCCTCTTCCTGTGTTCCCTGATATTGTTTATCGTCCCTCAGAACTAATCATTCTGAAAGGTAGGGTGATGTGAAGTGACAGTGACAATCCAGAGCTAGTAAACAACTGCTTGTCTTGCACAGAAAGTGCATCAGGATAAAAGGTCTCATACTGGTGTGGAGTGAGGTGGGACAAAGGGAGATCCAGCACCTTCAGCACCATTTTGTACTATAACAGTCTTCTGGAAAACACCCAGGATAGGAGGATATGTGGGGAGAGAAGGAAAGATCTTTCATTCTCACTTTCGGTTCCTAAAGCCTACAAAGTTTAACAGGTGTGTGTCATTTAGGAACTTGGCACTTCTATCAACAGTTACAGATGCTGCTGATTTGTACTCCTGCAGGATCTCTCCAGGGCTGCAGGGATCCCTGCTCCAGGCCTGCACCACCTCTTACCCTCTTCCTCCTCCTCTGCCCTTGGGATCCCTCTGCTGCTGCTCCTTTGTTGGCTTCCTCCTCCTCTGCCTGGGCCCCTTTGGCCCTTTCTTCCATTTGCCCCCAGCACCCCGTGTTTGGCTGAGGGTCTCAGCCTGTCCTCAGAGAAGCCACCTGCAGCCCCACTGACAGTCCCTAGGCATGGACACCCCATGTACACACCTCATATACACACTCAGGGTCAGAGATTGGTCCCAGCTTTATTTAATTTTCTAATACAGGTGTAGCTGATACAGATAAGGGAAAGAAATGAAAGAAATGAGTAACTAGAGCAGATGGCTCTATGATTTCTGGAGCCATGGTTTAGCGTTAGACATGGCAATGCTGAGTTAACAGTTGGACTTTATGATCTTGAAAGTCTTTTCCAATCTAAAGGATTCTATGATTTGCTAATAACGTCTCTCTTTTCCCCCATAAGTCACAAAATGCTGGCAGTATGTTTTCCTAGAGCCTTTTGAAAGGCACAACCACTCGCAGGCATTGGGAGAGGATGTGCCTCTGACTGGACACATTTCTCTGCAGGCAGGGCAGAGCCAAGGGACTTCTCCCAGAGTGGGTGTACCTCACGGATCAGATGTTTCATAGCCTATTCCAGTGCCTGATGATCATCTATTAGGGGATGACTGTGAGAGACCCCAGTGTAGCCAGAGGAACCCTACAATGGGATCCTAAAGTGCCAGTGTGAGCAGGGGAGTTCCCAGTTCAGGTTGGCTTTCTCCCAAAGTGAATCATCAAAGTGAAATGCTAACAGTCCCATCTGCTCTAAGGACTGTCCACATCACTCAACATTATCTATTTCCACTTTCCTCTTCCTTCATCTGTCCTGAAGACAGAGCTTTGAATACTTGAAGTGATGGGTTTCTTACTCTTTGGTTTTTAACTCTATTTTTTATATTAGAAGAGTTATTTTTCCTTTGAGCCATGTTCACCACTGTGTCTTAATGTCTGTGTCTGAAACAGAGGAGCTGAGGAAGGGGCAAGAAAATGTGGCTGAAAGATGCATTTCCAACCCAGGCTTTCTTTTGAAGACCATATTTCATTTCACAGCCATCTTTCACTCTTGGGATCTTTTCTTCACAATGCTTTTTTCTTGGGATTCCATATTGCCTGACTGCTCTCCACCTCATCAACATCAATCAGTTTTGAACACATGAAATGTCAAGGAGGTCTTGTTTCATTTAGCAAATCATTCATCTCTGACTGTTTTTTTGCTGTAGTCCTTTTGGCAGGAAAAGCAGTTCCACATTGTTTGCACCAGCACAGTAGTCTGCCCCACTCTGAGCAGCCCTTCTGACCTCTCTGAGTCTGAAGATGTTCCTTGCCACAAGCATCCCAAACACTCTCTCCTTCTCTAATGTGTGCACATCAGGATTCCTGGCTTGAGGCGTTTGGCTCAATCACAGTTGCTAAGCTTTCTTGGAAATTCAACCACAGTTTCATAATTCTAAGGCATGTGTTCATTTTGTCTTTTGTGTTGAGATGAGAAAACACAGTTTTCTGGTCTACTCTGATGGAAATTCCAGCATGCCTATGGCTGCGTGATCCTTTTGTTCCCTAACCCTGAAAATTCAGGTACTGGAGGCTTTGCGGGTTTCTCATGTGACAAACACAGATTTATTCTCAACTATGTTCAGTTTCTGCATCAATGAAAAAGTTAAATCTGTATTTTTGCAGGAAGACATTTTGTTTCTAACTCTTATTAATTCCACTGTGACATACCTAACCTGGAAACCTGGAAGCTCAGCATTCCCTTTACTCCAATTTCTTACACAGCCAAACTCAGAGAAGCTTTTACTGAAAGAGAGATCCAGTTCTGGATGTTTCCCCTTGTCATCACATCACTAATGTTGATTACTGTATCCAGTTACCTGTAGTAACAGACGAAACATCAGTAATTCCATTCTGGCTGCAATGTATTTCAAACTCTTGTGCCACTATCAGATATATTTAATACAGTGCATTGATAAATAGTGCTCAGAATTTATTACTGCTTGTTGGTTTGGATCTGAATAACAATTAGCCTTTGGGGGCTGAAGACAAAATGATCAGACTCCCTACTAAGAGCTGAAGACTTTTAGGACAGACTCTCAGTTTAGCACATTATGTTTCTTACTTCTAGTTGGAATCAAATAATCAATGATGCATGATGCTACAGAAGTTTTAGGTATTTGAGGTGTGCCTAGGAGGCTCAACAATGTGTTTGAAATTGGATACTTTTGAAAACCCTCCTTAAGGAAAAGTCTTTTGTCCTTAACACTCAGTATCTAACCACGTAACCTTGGCTACAGTGCCTTCTGCTAGGCTTAGAAGGAAAACTAAATGAGATTTGTCAGTGGCTGCAGTGGATGAATTGACCTGTTAAAGAATTCTGCTTTGTAAAAGGCCTTCCGTTCCCCAAGATCCTTGTGAACAATTCCCTTGATTATTTCCCTGCTGCACTATTGTTTTTTGGGGGGGGAAGTTGCTGAGGAAAGTTTTCCTTATTTTCCCCGTTTTCTTCGCTTACATGTCTTACCACCTTAACAGTGGTACCATTGACTAAGGGCGTGGAGCATCTCCTTTATGATGAAAGGCTGAGAGAGATGGGGCTCTTTAGCTTGGAGAAGAGGAGACTGAGGGGTGACCTCAATATTTCGGTATCCATAAAGGGTGAGCGTCAGGAGGATGGAGCCAGGCTGTTCTCAGTGATGGCCAATGACAGGACAAGGGCAAATGAGTACAAGCTGGAACATAAGAATGTCCAAAGAAACATAAGGAAAAACTTCTTCCCTGTTCAGGTAAGAGAGTACTGGAACAGGCTGCCCAGATGGGTTGTTGAGTCTCTTTCTCTGGAGACATTCAAAACTCACCTGGACAAGTCTCCTGTGTGAACTACTCTAGGCAGTCCTGCTCTGGCAGGGGTGGGGGGGGGTTGACTAGATGATCTTTAGAGATCCCTTCCAACCCTTAAGATTTTGTGTTTCTGTGATTTCTGAAAAGGTTATCTGTGTTTCAGGCACAGTAACAAATCGCTCTGAGAGACATTGCAATGGAGGGATTTATTTTACTAAATTCAGACATCATAATCTGTCATGTGACACAGGTCAGCCTTAGCACCTGGAATTTTAGGCCAAAGAAATGTTTTATCTGAGTGCCTTGAGTTTGTCTCATAGCCGTGTCTCATCTCAGCCAAAAGTCCATGAAATTGAAATTACCTGGGATAATCTTGTAAGCAGGAAGAGGTGAAGAGCAGGTTAGTTTGCCACATTTTACAAGCAAAAATATGGAAAAAATTATCCTAGGATGGCATAAGGTCACACCCTCCCTGGGCAGCCTGTGCCAGGGCTCCTTCACTTTGACAGGAAAGGAGTTTTTTTCCTTGTGTTTAAGTGGAACATTTTGTGTTCCAGCTTATGCCCCCTAGTCCCCTCAATTGAGACAACAGAAAAAAATGTCACTCCATCCTCTTGATATACATCTTCTAAATAGTTGTAAGTATTGATAAAATCCCTGGGTTATCACCAATCACATCAACACACTTAATCTCAGAACCAGGGCTGACATGACAGGAGGTGACGAAAACTATAAGTACATTAGATAAAGGTTCAGAACATAAGTTAAGCTCCCACCCAGAATTTATTAGCCTATCTCTACTCATTTGTGAGATACTTCCATGTCACTGCTGATCTAAAAGACAGACGCATTTCTTATGGCAATCCCTATTTACAAGTTATGAATGAAAAATATATAGCTATGTCTACATATTTTAGCTATCTTTTTTTATGGTTACAAGACTGCAAGGGGAGAGGCTCCTGCAACAACCAAGATATATAGAAAGGAATTACCAGTTCTCCATCTGCAGGGAGAAGAGGAACAGGGACCCAGCTCTTCAAAGGTCTGTATTAGCTCTGAAGGACTGAATCAGTGACTTGATGAAAAATTTGAAACAAGTGTCTACAAAAGCCAGAGTTTAAACTTGGTTTTCCTTCAACTTCACATCTTAATTATTAAATGGTCTTTATGTTCCAGGCTGTGCTTAGACAGCTGTACTTTCACAAGGTCCATCTGCCATCTTCTTTGTTGATTTCCACCCACCTTATTTGCATTAGAGAATTTGTTTATAACCTCTTTGTTCTGCCAGCTTTGTTTTTTCCACCTCTTTCAATGTACACATGTAGGATCTACTTTTGTGATGATTCTTGAGTGCTGGTATCCACCCGCCTGGAAATTGTCATTGGATCCTGGCCAAGGGCTCTCTTCAATCTACTCTGCAAACACGGGTCAAGGTTCATGTTATTTTCCAGGACTATAATTAGCATGGCGGGTTTACACAGGAAAGTACTCCCTCTAGACCCAATTTCAAGATGATTAGAGTTGCTTTCTTTCACCATGGTGCTTCTGAGACCCTGTCTGTCCCACAGTAACAACAACGGAAGTACCCATTACTGCGCATTGTTGTGGCTTGGCATTTTGTGACTGACGAAAACATGTGTTCTATTTATACCTTGGCATCAGACCAGGGAGAGCTTGTGGTGAAGATGGAGCTGAAAATGTCTTCAGATTTCCAGTGTGGTTCTATTTTCCAAAGACATTGATGTGTAAATGTAGTGCAAATAAGAGTTACTTGCACAAGGTTCATAATCAATACACAACCTTAGAGATGTTTCTATCTTGGGTATAACGCCTTTCCAGTACTGCTCCATAGGATTTTGGCTTTTTTAAGACGGCTATGTGTGTTACTAGAACTGGTAACACACTGGGGATTGGACCAGATGATCTCTAAAGGTCCCTTCCAACCCCTACCATTCTATGATTCTATGATTCTGATTTCAACAGTGAAATATTTTAGCCCCATTATCAGATTCCAGATGGCTGCAATATTCAAAGTTCAGGAGCAGGATAGCAATGGGACAGCAAAATTCCTTGCACAGAGGACACACGTTGTTTATGCCTCAGTACAATGTTATTTTGGAGCACTCTTTCATGTGGGGTTTCTGCTCTGGCCTTTTGTAAAGGTTGGTATTTTCCCAGAACGCTTTTATACTGGGAGGCACACTGTGACTTCTGGGGGGCTCTGGTGAAGGCGTGTAGGGTAGGAATAAGGTCATCTAAAATAATGAGATTATACATCTGTTGTGTATGTATTCCAAATAATGAACTCTATTCCCTCTTTAGTCAATCCCAGAGGGAAATTGTTCACATACTAAGATAGATGTTTAAAGTAAATTGGCTCGATCCTCTACCCCTATCGTCTTCTATCGACTCAGGAATGTGCCTATGATTAACTTAGTTCAGACATCTTAACATTTTTGTGGTCAAAGGGGTGAACTCCATCTCTCTTGGCCTCCATCTTATCTCTAGACCTTAGAAAGAAGTGTAGGATTAAACTAACTGGCAATTGATAATAAAGAAAACTGGAAGGAGAATTACATCATTCAAAGACCCATGACTTTTGTTTTTCTTCAAAACACAGCTCTTGGGGTCATATCATTCTGCAAGGATTTGCCTGCTCTTTTTGAATAAAAGTATGTTTCTAACCCTCGTGGTTTGCTTGAAAAGGCAAATCTGTTTGTGTAAAAATGTGGAAAGCAAATGAAAACAGCCCCAAATTCTAAGTGCAGAGCAGTATTAGTGTTGGCCTAGTCCTGTGGTTTTTGAATCAGTGTTCGAACTGGAATTACTGATGGAGAAATATCAGAGAAAGAATCCGTTTATTGCAACATGCTTATCATCCCTGCTGTGCCTGAGATACTGTGTTATTAAAGAGCAGCACTTGGAGCATGGACAACAATGCAGACTGGAGTCGTATCTTTTTTTATTTCCTGGATACGTGTGATATTTAGCTGAGAGAAATTTTATTCCTGGTTCCTGAGCAAATTACTGTAATTAATACATACTCAGAAATAAAAGTCATAAGAGCCTAGTCAGGATTTTATAAGGGAAATTCATATTAATCACACAATAAAGAGGAAAAACAATACAGAAAAGATCTTCTAGAACTGTGTGTCCATAGCATTACAACAAATATAATTAGTTACAGATGAATAACTTGACCAAACAAATCTGAACCGAAGAACAATAGAATCATATATAAAATCTCTCCCATCTTTTTCTCCATAAACAGTGACACAGAACCAAAAATAAACAGAAGACACAAAAGGTTTGCCCTTAAGTGCTGTCATCATGAGGAACAAAAAGTTAAAATACAAGACCAATTAGCTCCTTTCATGAACTTCTCATGCCATGGCTGCAGTTGTATGTTTGCTATATTTCAGTGTCCTTTATTTTGGAAGACATTAGTTGCTTTAGCCTCAGTTAAACCCCATAATTTTGTCTCAGAAATGTAAAATGACAAGAGAGGTTCTACTTTTGAACCTCAAGTCTGCATTTCATCTCAAGACGAAGGCATCTGTTAGCCACCATGTAACAGGGCCTCAGTTGAGTACAAAAACACTGCCTGCCTTCCCACTCTTGCTAAACACTTCCTAATGATCCATGGGTTAATTTTTTTATTGTGTCTTGCCCTAAGAGAAGAGATGTCCTAAATCCCAGAACACAAAATGTTTCAGCACCACAGGCTTTGTTGTGTGTTCACTCTGTAGGGTAAGAGGGCATCCTGTGTGAGGAACAGCTGTTAAACATTTAAAGATGACAACTTATATAAAAATTACACTCTGCATATCAATGTTTAGCCAACACAGTCCACTATTTCCGTATGAAAAACATTCCATGATCCCACCAAGCATCCCAAACAGTGGTTTTTATTATACTTTTTTTTTTTTTTTAAGGAGGAAAGAGAAGGAAATATTTTGTAATCGTGGAAGGACAGTTAAGTGTGGAAGGGGAACATAAATTATCTGTGCTGCTGCAGAACAGTGTCAGCTTTTTGTGTTGTGGGACATCTGTGATACATATATGGAGTGGTAACGAACACATCCATTCTTGGCAAACTGACATCTTTTTGTCTCATGTCTTGTAAAACTGTGAGCCTCGACTGCCATGAAATAACACTGCCTCATGAAATAACATGAGGTCTTAATAAAAGTACGACCCTCTGGAATTTCTAGTGTCTGTGCTAACTTGCAGGCATTCATCAGGATTAGGAACATCAAGCTAGATTCAGACTTGTTTGTACAGCTACAGCTGTGGTATTAAAATGGGAAATGGTCTTAACTGTGCCATGCATGAAGTTTAGTTGCTAGCACAAATGCTAGGACAGTCTTGACTCATGCCAATCAGCACTCTCCTTCAGATGTTAGACACAATCTGGCCATGGTCTAAGATTGGACTACTTTATCTGCCTAAGAAAATCAATCCACATTAAAGGTCTGGGCAGTTCACATTGACTCTAGTCAGTTTAAAGCATAGCTGAATAACTATACGCTACATAATTTTCACTTGCTGTAAACATAGCTTACAGACCACTTCAAAATTGAAATTCATTCCTATACCCCGTAGGACTGTTCTAGGAAAAGGTACTCCCTGAGGAAGCTTCAGGAGCCAAGATATGATAAATCTGGTTATAATGGTAGTTTACCATGTTGTGTTTACAGGGTACAACCTTATCTTGGCAAAAAGTGTGCTCATTGTACCTGATTTTGGGAAGCCTCATAGGTTTAGCAGATTTTTCCCTGTGCAGAGTCTGTGTACGGCTGTGTAGCTTGGATTAATGTGCTATGGGTTGTAATGGTCAGGATGTACAAGGATTTATCTTCTGCTTCTCTCCTCATCAAACTGCAAGATATGGGAAAATTAAAAAAAATACCCCTGTAAAATAAATACAATTGTCAATAAAATCAACAGTGCACCAAAGCAGCTTTACAAAGCCAAATGTGTTCCGCTATATTAAATATGCTGTAAACTTCAGCTGTAATTAAAAAGTATGTGTGAGGTAAGTGTAATATGCAAAGAGGAGGGGTGGACTGAGTTCATAAATTACAATTTTGGAGCAGATCAAATGAACCAAGCAGTAACAGGGACTGCAAAGGTGAAGTTTCAGCTTGTCTTCAGCGGAACTGCTGTGCTTCTCTCAGGTATACTGTTCATCAGAACAATGCCCTCAGTCAGGCAGGTAGCTCCTGGAGTCCCTCTGCATGACTGTGCTGCATCTCTGCATGACATCTCAGGACTCCCTCTAAGAACAGTGTTACAAGCCATGGAGAACCTGCAATGGGAGGCCGAGGAACTCTCCACTCCCTGAGATCTCAATGTAAGTACAACATGAGACATATGCTGTGATAGTTAAACGATGTGGAGTGAATTAGGGGTAAACTGGAAACCTTAATTAAGCATTTTTCTTAGTCATGGGTTGCAGTCAGGCCTGCAATGTTATTTAAACATATGGTTTGTGGGTTTGATTCCATGACCTTTTTCCAGGGGAATGATGGGATTCATGCACTAGAGGATGCTTCTTGCAGTGTGTAAAGAGTATGATGTATTTCAAATAGCATTCCCATTACACATTGTGATAATAACAGTAATTTCTTTGTTTTTGGAGGGCTGCTGGGGATTCCAGGGTTCTTTCACCATTTATGGATATTGATATATTCTACAGTGCAGGAGGGCTGCTTAGTGAAAAGTCAGGTGGATTATTTGTGTGCATTAAACATGTTATTTGTGTATTTCAACTTAAAAATGTTTACTCTGAATATTTTAGGAGGAATAGAAAGGTCTCATTTCTTTTGAAAGTCTAGAGGACTAGACATAGAGGATTCATGTGGGAAGAGTTTCCGAGCTGCATAGCCAATGCAAAGACACTTAAGGCTGTATTTATATTGTTAAATGTATCTATTATAGCCATTTAAGGAGTGAATTTGGGCCCATGGCAAAGTGGTGCAGAAAGCTTCTATCCATATTATCCAGTGTTGGCACACTCCAGTTGTCACACCAGACTGCACTTGATGGTGTTATTTTCTAGGCATCAGGTTCGCTGTGCCTTTTACATAGCATTATCCATTCATGTGCATTATCTTTGTTTCTGTTGCCCAAAAAAACTGGTAGACCACTCTGTGGTCAGAAGTGTTCTGTTGACATCAAATGCATAACATGCCTTGGAGGACTGTTTGTGTTGGAGGATGCAGTTGAGACATGTATACTGCAGTGTTATTCTGCTTATTGGGAAGGGTTCTTAAGCTGAGCTATCCCCCATTACAAGACTCCCATAAGGTTTTGTGTTGGATGAAGAGATAGTTTACTCCAAAGGAAAGCACAAGCTACAACTAAGATTTAGTCAAAGTGAATCATCAAGGGAGTAGACTTGAAGGTAAAATTTGGGTGGTGTAATCTGACAATGTGAATGTATCACCCTGTATTTGCTAAGAAAATGTGGAAAGAGGTAATTACATTGCCCAGAAGTTGGAGTCAACCAAGATAATAAATATGGAATTAATAAGTGGCCTCAGCAAAAAAATATAGACACAGTTACAAGACTTGAAGTTGATGACATATTGTTTGCAACTTTTCAATAGATTTTCCCATAAAACTTTGTTTTCCAGTATCTTCAGAACAAGACCCATTTAAAGAATAGTAAGGAAATATAGCCATGAGTTCAAGTTTCCTATACAAATGTTCAATCTGTAATTAATTTGAGTGACTGTAGAAATCACATTCTCCAACAGTTTCCTAAAAAGTATTCCAGAGTAGAAGAGCACAGCTGGTGTTTCTCAGCCCTCAAAAGATCAGAACGTGCCCTGCCAGGACTAATCCCAACATCTGTAAAGGAATTCTTCACAGATTTCGGTAGCTTCCAAGTGGTAAATCATTTTTCCCTCCTCTGGTCCTTGTGTCTCTTGCATTGGCTCCACAGCTGGTAGGTAACAACATGCTCAGAATCAGCATTAATGGTGATGCAGCATAAGAATTGAGCAATATAAATATTTACCTTGACTTTGTCATAACACAGGGAGAGATATCGAGATGTTTGTCAGACTCTCTGAATTGTTCTAATCTTCTTGAGCAATGCAAGAAAAGCTTTGCTTTCTGCTGGCCTTTGAAATTTCTCTGCAAGGAAGGCAAGGTTCTAGAGGTGTGCCTTTTCCTTTTAATGGGTGGAATTCCGGTTGTATTTGTTTGACTTGTATTTAATCATAAAAATCAGCATTTTTCCATCATGGATGATTCTCAAGATAGCTCTGTGAGCCTGCTATGATGCTGGAGCATAAATATGTGGCTACATATATTCATGCACTACCTAGCAGGGCCCCTGCTAGTAAAAACACACTGGTAGTAGTTGAGAGACATAAAAGCAGGAGGCAAAAAGAGAAATCAGACCTCTCGGTAATCTCACCTGTGCCTACCACATCAGTCTCAGAAGCACCACACTGCTCAGCACCTGCCTGGCTGTGGCTGACAGCCACTTCCTGCCAGTGGTTGATATTAGCTCTGTCTCTGCTCTCTGCTACAGCACCCAGACATGGTTCAAGACATGCTGTTGGCATATAGTGCAGAGATTGATGCAGCTCATTGTGGGATTCTTTGCTTGCCACAAAAAATGGAGAGATCCATGAGAGTGTTGCATTTAAAAAGCAGCAAATAAACATCGGGGTGTGACAAGAAATATTGTCCAGTAAAAAAAATTAGTCCATGAAAATCAGCATGTTAAAGAAAAAACAAGTGAGGAAATATGCAGAGGAAAACATTTTCATTGCAAGTTAAGCCTTCACAGAGTCAGGGACATCAAATTTGTGACTTCATCTGCAACTTTCACTAACTCTCCTTGGACATGGATGTTTACTATGCAATTTATTTATTGTTATCTGGTCATAGATTCATAGAATCGTTGCAGTTGGAAAAGACCTTTAAGATCATGAAGACCCATCACTAACTTCACACTGCCAAGCCCACCATTAAACCATGTCGCTCATCAGCACAGCTTTTAAATATCTCCAGGAATGGTGACTCCACCACACTCTTGGGCAGCCTGTGCCAGTGTCTAACAATCTCCTCAGTAAAAAAGTTCTTCCTAATATCCAATCTAAACCTCCCCTGGTGCAACTGGAGGCCATTTCCTCTTGTCCTTGTTCATATGTGAAGAACAAGTAAAGAGAAGAATTAGATAGCGGCCACAGAGGCAGGCAATGATTGAGGTCAGCTGGTTCCTTATCCTGATGAACCAAACTAATACCCTGTGCACTGCTCTAATGGCCTCAGGTATATGCTTTTATGAAATCCTCAATATATAACTAGCCTTGATGATGTCTGCATGCTGGGGCTCTCCTGCTCAAGTTTTGAATTCTTTGTATCACTTGTTCAGCATTGCCAATGGCATCCTGAGATGCATCAAGAAGAGTGTGACCAGCAAGTCAAGGGAGGTTCTGCTTTGCCTTTACTCTGCCCTGGTGAGGCCTCATCTGGAGTCCTGTGTCCAGTTCTGGGCTCCTCAGCTCAAGAGGGACAGAGAACTACTGGAGAGAATCCAGCGCAGGGCCACCAAGATGGTAGGGGGTTGGAGCATCTTCCTTATGAGGAAAGGCTGCGGGACCAGGGGCTGTTTAGTCTGGAGGAGACTGAGGGGGAATCTCATTAATAATTACAAATATATAAATAGTGGGTATCAGAAGGTTGGGACATTTCTTTTTTCTGCTGCAGCTAGGAACAGGACAAGGAGTAATGGGAAAGAAAGTTCCATTTAAATATAAGAAAAATCTATTTTACTGTTGAGGTCCTCATTGTCGAAATGAAGGAGCCCTGGTACAGTCTGCCCAGGGAGGTTGTGGAATCTTCTTCTCTGGAGGTCATCAAGACCCTCCTGGACGTGTTCCTTTGTGACATGATCTAGGTAGAGCTGCTTCTGCAGTGGGGTTGGACTAGATTATCTCTAAAGGCCCCTTCCAACCCTACCGTTCTGTGATTCTGTGATTGGCCATAGCAAAAAAGGAAGCAGTGAAGTTTATCTATAAGCTTGTGGTTTACAACTAAAAGTGTACTAAAACATTTTAAAAGAAAGAAAAGTAAGAGCCATCAGGAGTAACAACTGGACTTTATTTATGAAGAATATGTCAGGTCACCATAAAAGAAAAGGACACACCAATTTTAGTTAAAAGTTCAATTGACAAGTTAAGGCAATGAGTGAAAACAATTTGAAAATAAGAGAATGTAACAAGAGAGAAGGTTGAAAATATGTTTTGTGATTTCTCTCTAAATCAGGTGGTTGATAAGGGAAGCTGAAGACATCAGAAACTATTCAGAGCTAAACTGGTAAAAGACAGGAAGAAAGAGAAAGGTTTTTAAGTGCAGCAAGAACAAACCAAATGCTGTTAACAATAAAGGTAGCTTGTATCTAGCCTGTATTTGGGAGTAGGCAGGATGATACAATAAGATCACATGAGGATGATCAACTGTTTTCTGAGCCTCTAGTGGTTCAGAGAACATGAAACAACTCTTTCTAAAATCAGAAGGCATGGATAACTTTGACTCAGGCATCTTAAAGTGCAGCTGATGCAGTCTCTGTTTCCCTGATGTTTTTTCCCTGTTATTTTAATCTCACAATACTGGGGAAATGAAAAATGACTGAAAAATGTTAATTCTTTGCCAATATTTGCTGAGGATAAGCAAGACAATGCAAAGATAGGCTGAAAGCCAACCAAATATTTGTATCAAAAAGAGACATGTTCATAAATTAACAGAGAGGTTAAAGGCTAAGGCTGCAATTAATGACGATTAATGACATTTTTATATGAAAATAGCTCTTATCTAACAAAGCTAACTCATTAAGGAGATTGCACAGCTTCAACATACTCCAGATATTTTAGGCTTGTAATACTACATAATATTCTAAATAAAATAAGGTGCTCTGTACAACATCAAAGCACAATTTTATTGGATTAAAGAACCCCTTAACTGGCAGCTATCAATTATTGTTTTTTGATGAGTAGATTTTGTCAAGAAATAGATCTTCTAGTGCATTTCACAGAGATCAGTCCAAAATCTTCAAAGATTTTATCAATAACCTTGAGATTAAATCTAGACCATCCCCACAAATGTAGACGTTTCCCAGTGATGTAAACACTGGCAGACTAGAAAGTTATCCTGTGACTAGGCAATAACAAAAATGTGATGAAACATTTTGTAACTTGGGCCCATTCAAAGTATATGTAAATGAATAAAGGTGACACCTGCATCCCTGAAGCAAAGACCAAAATAGACCTAAAGATCATAGAATCATAGAATGGTAGGGGCTGGAAGGGACCTTTAGAGATCATCTAGTCCAACCCCCTTGCAGAAGCAAGTCCACTTAGATCAGATCACATAGGAACATGTCCAGGTGAGTCCTGAAGACCTCCAAGGAAGGAGACTCCACAACCCCTCTGGGCAGCCTGGGCCAGGGCTTCCTCACCTGAACAATGAAATAATTTTTTCTTATGTTTAAATGGAACCTTTTGTGTTCCAGCTTCATCCCATTACCCCTTGTCCTGTTGCTAGACATTAGAGAAAAGGGATGTCTCAACCTCCTGACACTCACCCTTTAGATATTTGTAAATATTAATGAGATTCCCCCTCAGTCTCCTCTTCTCCAGACTAAACAGTCCCAGTTCCCATAGCTTTTCCTCATATGAAAGATGTTCCAGTCCCCTGATCATCTTGATGGCCCTGTGCTGGACTCTCTCCAGCAGTTCTCTGTCCCTCCT
>WBNH01011169.1:64929-75268 GCA_013401255.1 Urocolius indicus | reverse complement strand
ATGAGGATGTTATGGGAGACAGTGTCAAAAGCCTTGCTGAAGTCAAGGTAGATGACATCCACTGCTCTCCCCTCATCTAGCCAGCTGTTTATGCACTCATAGAAGGGTATAAAGTTGGTCAAACAGGATTTCCCCTTGGTGAATCCATGTTGACTCCCCCTGATACCCATCTTCTCCTTCATATGTTTAGTGACAACATTCAGGATGAGTTGTTCCATCACCTTTCCAGGGATGGAGGTGACGTGACATTGAATACTCAAGTGAATTTTGACCTTAAGAATGATGCTGAGGTTAATGACGGCATTGATGTGATCATCAGACATACACAGAGGAGGAAAGTGAGTAAGAAAATGGATGTGATTTCTACCTGTGTTTGTAAGCAGCCGTGTGTACAAGAGTACTGCATCTTGACCTGATAGATATATTTTTAAAGGGATGTTGAAAAACTCTACAGAAAGCAGAGAAAAGCCACATAAAAAACCCTAAAAGACTGCAAGAAAATATCTCATGATGAAGTAAGTTATTAGCAAATTTGGCTTCTGTAAGTTACTAGATAAGAAGAGTGAGGTGCCTTTTGGAGAAAATACAAAGTAAGATAAACTGTACTGGAAACAACTTGCAGTTAAAATGAGACAGGCTTAAGGTAGAGGCAAGGTCTGCCAGTCTCTCCAAAGTCAGACTTATTAGATCACTGGAATAAATAAGCAAGAGGAGTGGTAGCAGCTCAGTCTCCTGCTGTTTCCTGCCATGGCTGGATGCGTTTCAAAATAATCCTTTAACTGGGTAATAGTCTGTGACCTGTAATTCACAGGAAACGAAAAAGGTATTCTTGAATCCTATAAAAATGGCACTGCTTTCAGCTGCTAGTATCACCCAGAGCACCTGTATGTTTCTGTACAGAGATTTCAGAGCATTAATATGTGCAGTAAAGGATTATGAAACAGAATATACGAGAGTTCATTTATTTTTCTCTGATCTTTTTGACCAGTTTCTCTTCCTTTCAAGATAGCAATCCAGAACATCAGATATGTCTGGTGCCTCAGACTCCTGTGTATGCATCTGCCACTGCAGATCCATCAGTGATGCATTTCCACCATGAGCAAATTTCCTACTGAAAAAAAAAACCCAAACCTCAGACCTGTGGAAGGGTGACTTCTGCAGATTCCCTCAGAAGACAGTAGGTGGGTTTATCACATACTGCACATCTCCATAAGGTGACTGCATTTGACCAAACAAACCCAAACTCCCTTTATAGTCAACAAAGAACCAACCAGTAGCATCCATGGGGTTGAGGAGGTGGTTCATCTCCTGAAGTAGACATCTGTATGTGGGTGGATAAACTGAAACACAAACTCCATTGACTCAACTGGCTATGATAGCAGTTCAGTCAGCTCAAATTTGCCTCCTACAATAGCACATGTGACTAATGACACCATTTTGGTCCTACGGATCTTCCTTTAATGCTGTGGCTGAGGGTTCTGATGTGAGTACCATTTAGGGCCAAACTGAATACATTGCTTTGGCTTGTTTTGCAATTACTTTTATTTCATATGGTAAAGGAAACTAAATCTCTCTGCTTTTGTAGGATACAGCCTAGCAACTGACTTCAACATACACATCAACTGCATACGAAGGACTCTGTCCTGTAGAAACTTGGCCAAGTTGGTGTAAGATAGGTTCATATTTCTATCATCATACATCTGTCTCAGATGAATAATTACCAAATATATTAAATCTTCTACCTTCATATAGCTCTACCTGTCACTTGTTTCTTTCCCGTTTCTTCTTTCATCCGAACGTGGAGTTGAGGAGCGGCTACCGGAATTCCTGCCAACTGCACATGACAATGTGATGATGTAACATCGTTTCTTTGCCATGGTCCATATGTGCTATGGCAGACACTATACAGATATGCCATATTTATGGGATAATTACAATATTTCCTAAAACAGAGCAATTTTTTACTGCTTATGATGGACTCCAAGTCATTACCACATCTTGCAGGCAGCATTTCCCTAACCTCATGATTAGTAGGCTTGAATGCATGGAAGTGCAGTAAGGAATTACTCAAGGTCAGAGACATTTATACCAAAACTTCACTACATTTCATTCTGTTTACAAAGAGAGAATATGGTAGTCATATACTCTAGAGTTCATTTTAGATCAACATATACAGCATATCAGGGATATTCAGCCCTGCTGCATGTGCTCAGGCCCACTGGGGAGGAAACTGTCGATGAGGCATCGTTCTCTTCCAGCAGTGCAACTGGAGGAAGCCTCTGACTGATTCTGAAGTGTACGGTTAAAATCTTTCATATGGTGGCAAACCCAAAAGTTTGTGAGTCCTGGTTCATGTCCCATGTGCTACTGAGAGAAGAGAGTTCTGCTGCTATCTCCAGTGCTTGTTCCTGTCAGCCACTCTAGAGTAGATATGAAAATTGTACAGTAAACAGAAAGAATAGACTGAGGATTTGGTGTGAAAATGTCTTCTGAGGCCTCAGCCATTCTGCATATGCAGGTACAAATCAGTCTCCAGAAATGTATTGTACAAACACCTTCAGTTTTAAAAAAGGCATAATCAAACATCGGCAGCTGTCACCTGCCTCTCACCTTGAGACTACCTCAGTGTGAAGAGCTGGACTAGGTGGTCTGCTAAAATCCCGCTGAGCATTGTCTATGATTTTAAGGGTTTTGCTTTCATGCAGCAGAAACTCTCTATAAATGCCAGACTCTCCAGGGTACTCCACTAATTTCTGTTGCTTTGGGGAAGCAGAGCAATTAACTGCTTTAACTGGATTTATAGCTGCTTTGTGTCTCTGGGGCAGTGCAAAGAGGTTTGATGCATTTGCTCTTGCTAAGCCCAGGGCATTGCTAATGGTA
The DNA here is from genome assembly GCA_013401255.1 of Urocolius indicus. Classification (NCBI taxonomy): domain Eukaryota; kingdom Metazoa; phylum Chordata; class Aves; order Coliiformes; family Coliidae; genus Urocolius; species Urocolius indicus. The sequence continues at coordinate 72,388 of WBNH01011169.1, read as the reverse complement.
GATGTAAGAATAAACATTCTTAGGTGGGAGAAAGCAACAGAAACAGTCATGCCCAGAAATCTTCCAGAGACCTCAAGCACACTGAAGGACACTGGTCTTAGCATTAGCTGCGGAAATGGGAATATATATTTTATGGAGTTTTCCAAATAATTTGCCAAAAGTCTCACTTCCAGCTGAGAATGGGTACAGAAATGCTGATGGATATGCAAGAACTAGCACGTGTGTGGTTTAAAGGATAAGCTGTGGAAAAAACTATATCATTAGGAGCTAGATTTAGGACTCGTGTGCCCACTGCAACTCCTTGTTCCATGCTGTAATAGGATTTCACATTATCTAGCCAGCCCAAGATCATGAGAAGTTCATGCATATGAAACATCTGTTTAATCATTCAGGACAATAACTCACACAGCAGATAATTTACCCCAGTACTTTCTTCATTGTGCTTCTCGACAGGAAAGTACAGTGGGAACAGTTATCCCTCAGCAAGTACTTGCAGCTCCCAGGAATGCTTGCAGTGGAGATGATACTAGAACTGCAGACTTTTGGCTTTCTGGTGTGGATGTGCTGCCATTTTGACTTTTTCTAGAGCAAAACTTTTATGAAAAGCTGGGAGCTGCACACCAGTGTGTGTTGGAGACCATTTAATAACTTACTCCTCTTCAGAATTCCAATACCTATTTTTTCAAGAAGAGTGCGGAATGAAGAGACATCGATAATTGAATACAGAAGGCTGATGCCTTTTGTCATTTGATGGCATGACCCTTTCTTAGGCATCTGCTTCTCTAAACCAGTGCAACAACGAGGTCGCTTTTCATTCACAGAAACCATGATCCTACTATATTTCTTCTTACTAATCTTATCCTGATGGAAATGAGTTGGTGAAGGATCCCGGTTCCCCTCAGTTTCCAGCCTGGAGGTGAAACACAGCCTACACTGGTAATGGCTGGCAGCTAAATGCACCCGACAGATAGTCTATGAGGACGTGGAAGAAGTAGAAACCAGGTCAGTTTGCTAAAGATGAATGTAAAATAATTGCTGGAGCATGTACAGACAAAATCATAAAAGCCAAAACAGAGAATGACATACAAGAGCAAGGGACTTGAAAGGTAGCAAAGAGCTTTCTATTAATACTTCAGTACAAAAAAGGAAGATGAAGGAAGAAGCTGATCCTCTACTTAGTGAGAAAGGAAAGATAATAATACCTAGAGGGCTGAAGCAGTTAATCCTTTTCACATATCATCCTTCACTACTACTACTCTATGTTAATACCAAGGAGTGGGAAGGAGGAATTCAACCTACAGTAAGCAAAAGGCAGACTAAGCAAATTCTTTGAAATGACAGAATTTTTTGTTCAGATCAGAGAAGCGGCTAGCCACTGTCTTGAAGGATCTATGAGACTTAAGAGTGAGAGAAAAGGGCAGATATGAGTCTACTGATGTAGAGGAAAAGGAAGAGCCAGGGAATTATCAACCAATCAGCATACTTTCAACACCTAGAAAAATGTTCAAAAAAGTGGAACAGATCATTTCTGAATGCTTTGAAAATCAGAAGGAGCTTAGCAACACCTAGCATCTATTCGTTAGAAACAAATCATGATTTAAAGACCAGATTTGTGACAGATCTTGAGAATATAGGACTCAGAATAGGAGGTGATGATGTTGCTGTGGTGTTATTTCATCTTGGCTGGAGTAAGACTTTTGGCACCCTCTCACATGAAATTTGTTTAAGTGAGATGGGAATCTAGTCTATAATTAAATCCTGTAGAGTGGATGAGCGTTTGGTAGGAGAATTATCCTCAGTGGGGATTATCTGTGCTGCTTTCTTGACCTGGAGTAATAGCTGGAGTAAGAATTTGGGATTTTGTCTGGGTCTTTCAAAATCTTCCTGTCTTGGACAGGAGCATATAGGAGCTACATCTGCTGATAATATAAATCAATGTTTGAAGATAAAAAGATTCCACAGAGATCCTCTGAAATAATCAGTTCATAAGAGAGTTCAGGATAACAGTAGGCATGATGTTGGCTAAGACTCCTCAGTTGTATCAACAACACCGACTCATTTTTTTACTCCAAGGATGAAGGAAGAGAGTTGACGTGCATTTGACAGAAGAAAACTAACAAAGGGGAAATATCAAAGAGAGAGAGATGTAAAGCAGATTACTGGTTCTACCAGGACATATTAGAGAGTGTTTATCGCTGCTGTTGAGATTTTGTAGCTATTGATAACCAATTTATTCCATCAGATTTAACTGATCACACAGACATCCTCCCTCTTCTGCTGCAATGCTGACCAGATTTGCTTTCCCAGATGCTGCAACAGGATGGTGTCCATCCAGATGATCTCCTGTTTTGACTTGACAGTAATTCACCTTAGTGGGAGCAACGAGCATGGTGGGAGTAGGTGGCTTCCTGGAGAAGTAATCTAGGGATTGGGGGTCAAGAAGAAGTGGGAAGTGTACTCTAGGAAGTGTAAACATGGAGTCTCTGTCTAGTCCCAGTGCTAGTCCTTGTTTTGGTCACCTCAAAGATTACAGAGAAAGCAACAAATTATGATGTTTGATAAAAGAGTTTGAGAACCGGTGAAGGAGCAAAAGCTGCAATGGAGATAGGAGTATTCTTTAAAATGGTTAAATGATGCAATGTAAAGGAGCAAAATAATTCCTCCAGTGAGTTCAAGGAACACTGGACTTACACTGCAGCAGGGGAGGTTTAAAGTAAATGTTAGGCTTAACTCCCTAATCCTGGGGACAATGAAGTCCTGGAACAGGTTGCTGCAGAGTAGACAGACAGAAGCAGTCTTGCTTCCTGAAGACAAGGTTAGACAAAGTAGGGGAGATTTAAGAGGTCCCCTTGAGTCTTTTCCAACCCACTGACTGTGCCTCAAACACTTTATTGCCTTCTCTCTCTTATTTTTCTTTTTTGGCTCCTGAGGTTGCTCACTAGAGACTCAGTACCTTGACCTTGCTCTCAGGCCAGGCCCTTCCCTGCTCCAAAAAACAATAAGCCTGGTGTCTTGAGGCAGGAAAGAGGTTGTGATGGCTCCCACCATCAGAAAGCTCCTACCATCAGTAGCTTCTGGCTATATTGTCAGAAGCTGTACCCCACCATTGGTACCCTGCAGGAAGCAGGCAATCTCCATCACCTAAGTGGACACTTTCCCCAGGCACATTTCAAGGACCCTGTCCAAGCACATGTTGAACCTGCTTCTGCAGGGGGAGTTGGACTAGATAGCTCTAAAGATCCCTTCCAACCCTACCATTCTATGATTCTATGATTCTATGAAATAAAGCCAAGAAACAGGCTTTTAACACATGAAAGCTCTTCTAAGCTGGCCACCTTACTTGTGGTCTCATCAGCCACTTTAAGGCCTCGAACAGGTTGATGGTTTCTCTTCCTAAGGTGACTCTGGAAGGTGACACAAGATGAAGACAATGCTGCACACTTTGCAAAGATAAAGGTGGCTTTCCTTGGGAACGCCTCACCTCCAAAGCCTATAACAACTTGAAGTAATTGAAAATAAAGGAAGCTATCTATCCCCCAGGACATTGTGGCATCTCAGTCAATGGGGCAAAATGTGTGATTTGTCATTTCCTGGTTCCATGGTGAATCTTGCTCCATGAGCTACTGGAAGTGCAGCCAGCCAGTCCTCCAAGGCCTGTCACCAGGAACTAGGAATGTCATGCCACAGCCAACAGATAAGACTGCAAAAAGCAGCAAAAAATAGTGTTATCCAAATTAAGCTAGAACTTCATGGTCAAAAGCAACCACTTTGGCTTGAATTTCCAGTTTCTGCCTTTAAAACTAAGCACTTGCATTTGTTCTGAGAAGTGTTTCTGTGAGATGGCCCAAAGAACAATTTGAGATGTGTGGGTCATGCTGTGATGGAACCAGAGGTCAGGGAGTCAGAGTGAGTGGGAGTAATGGAAACCAGCCTGTGCAGAGCTGGGGGCCCCTATGAGATCAGGAGGGTGGCTTTGCTACAGCTAGAATACTCCTACTGTACTGAAGCCTGAATACACTATTCAGGGATTGAAACTGTGTCATGACAGGCCCAAAACAACAACCCTAAGCTCTGCAAAAGTAAAGACTACATCTTGTAACCCAGCAGAAAGGAATAGCTGAATCAAAGAAGCTACAGGAGTGGTAATAGAGTGAGAAAAGCCCTTTGATTCACTGGAATCACCCCCCTAAAGCCCTCAGCCTGTGATATTTGAAGTGAAGTTAGTATCTTTGGGATTTAAAGTCAACAACCTTCTTCCTTGTCAAGTAAGGAGTGGGTGTCATGATGGCTTTAGGGCAGGAAATGACTACGTGGAATGTGGCGAAGAGTTTTCACTTTTTTGGCATCTAATGATGCCATTTATGTCAAATTGAGTTCCAACTTACAAATAATAGGTGCAGTCATCTCAGTGAAACTCCATGGTTTGCAGTGCTGATGGATGTACTTCTATGATTCTTAACATTCTGTATTTTTAACATTCTGTTTTTTAAATAAAAATCCAACATGCTGGCCAGAGGATTTAACCTTGATATATTTTTCCAGTGCTTAAAACCAGGAATAAGTAATAACTCAAGAGCACAGTGCTATGGATCTCATGCAGGGGTCTTCCTCTTTTTCTTCCCCACTCCCGTGATGTGCCTGTTTCACAGAACGTCCCAGAATACGTCCACCTTGTCCAAATTCCCTTTGAGAAGCATGTGCTGGCTCAACATGTGCAGCCCAGCAGTTCCGCAGGGACTCAGCAATTTCAGGCATAATTAAAGGAAGATGGACCAAAGCCATGTTAAAGGGAAAGAAGTACTGCCAGAACTCACAAAACCATTTTATTACTTGATGAAGAAAAGCATTTACTGGGTCAAGGTAGACATCAACTGTACTGATCTTACCCTTGTGCATGTGAACTCAGGGCCTTGTTGCACTCTGTTCTTCTCCTTTTCCTTCAGGTTGAACACAAGTCTGTGTCATCCCATCTGCTCCAAAATGTTGACAGGAGGAAGAGGAAGGAAAACTAAGTCCAGAATGAAACAGTGATTATTTTGTGTGGTGCTTTCAGTCCAGGACAGGGTGGGAAACTTTCTCACAGTAAGCAGGGATGGAGCAAGGTGGACATTGATCAGAAACAGCAGAGCTTGGAGCAGTGATCTGCTCTGGCACTCTGGGTGTCACCTCCCATGTCCTGTTCCCTTTTGGGACTGTTTTTTTGGGTTGGCAAACCACAGTGCTCCAAGTGAAATCGGGAAACAAAATCATAATGCTCTCAATTTTGTAAATCCAATTATGAACGCTAGCAGGCATTAGGGTGAACACCCTCCAGGAAAGGAAAAAAATCACTTTATCATCTTCATTATAATATTTCTTTAAAAAATGATCCAGATATAATTACCAATGGTAATAAAAGCACCTATATTCTGCTGTTCTCCAAAGGTGAGGCCTCCTTCTTGATGAGGTCTCTAAATCAGATCTTCAACTTATTCACCTTCTTGAGGCAGAATCATTCTATAGTCACTTGAAGGTGACTGCATCCTTGCAGTTTGAAAGAGTTGAGGGAAGAATTTGTGATTAACTTAATATTTCACTTCTTAAAGTGGCAGTGTCAAAATGGAAACCTTTGGGTTTAAACTTTTTGCATTCATAAACAACACTAAATTAGTGAAAAATAGAACCTGAGTGCTTGTGGACTATGTATGCCTAAAGTAGCAGTATTCTTGTGAACACTACAACAATGAAGACCCTTTCCCCACAGATATATGCCTGGTGACTGACTGCAAACTCCAGCTGAAGTTGTTCTCCTGCAGTCATCTACCTGAGAGAGCTCAGCTGTGTGGCTTCTCTGGCGGCTGATAGTGTGTGAGTAAACACTCCACTTTTCCTAAAGGTACTTCTATGACCAATCTCTTCATGCTTCCTTGTACAAAATGTGCAGGAATGTGGTCTTGAGCTATCTCTCTGTCAAATTTGGTTCAATTTTGGCCAAGAGGCTCAAAAATTGCTTGAAAAGGACATAGATAGTCAGGAACACGTATGAAGTGATTGCTTTAGCTCCATTTCCCCAGGAAACAGAGACTGAAAGCAACTCAGTTGAAAGAGAAATGTTTACTAACCAAATATCAAAGGAAACTTTGAGTAAAATGTTACCAGAGTTAGAGTGCAGAATTTGGATACTTGGGCCATAGAGGAAAAAACAGGTCCTGAAATATTTAATGTTTCAAACAGATTTGATCTCTTGAGGATCTATTCATAAGTTTTTGAAACATCTCTTGAAGATTCTTTCTTATTTTCTTTAGTATGAAAGAAGTGACTACATTTATTAACAAAGTATTTTGAAAACAACACATGGGCTAGAAGGATAGACTTGCCTTCCAACAAAAAGAATCCCATCTGAGATAGGAGATAGCTATGTTTTATAACTTTCATTCTTTTTCACTTCATGCAATTTTACTGGCTTAGCTTGTTGTTTTTTTTTTTTTTTCCAGCCAAAGATATGTCTAATTTAAACCAAGTTTGGAAGCTCACTGCCATATTTACAATCCTGGGAAGCCTCAGTGTGGGATTGAAAAGGTAAAATCTGATTCCAGTGTTACCTACAACCAACTGGGAGCAATGATATTGGCCACAGTGAATTTCCAGCAAAACAAAGATTTCCTTCCTCTTGTAGCCAACTCCATCCCAGAGACAGAGAATATTGCTGCACTAGCAGAAGAAAAAAAAGGCCTATGTTTATGAATAGTTGTGTAATTCTGTGGTCACTGATCTAGAGAATAAAAATACCAGGGTGTGCACATGAGTGAAGTCATATTTTGGAGCATGTCACAAAATTGCATGTCAAAGAGACCATGATCTGTATCAGGCCAACCTAAGAAAGGAGCAGACTGTGCCGTTTTGGGAATGTGAGCAATACTTGTTGGGAATCTCCATCTTTTCACCTTTTCACAGTTTGTTAGTCAACATACTTTTCTCTCTTTTCATGTGCATCAAGAAAAACATCTGCAAAAGGCAAATCCAAAGGTTAATTCCTTCCTTGCACTTCCCACATTTGTTCAAATAGTTGAACTAATATTTATGAATAATGCATTGCACCATGAATGCCACAAATCCATGAAACTCCAAGGACTTAATTTTTATACCAGCTGAGGCTCAGATTCAATGAGTGTTATTAATCCAGCTTCTTTTATTGGTTATGTAAATCTTGATTTCCAGAAGACTACTTTTCTACAGCAAGGATTTATCAGAGCTTGTTCATCTTTTGACAGGTTCCTGATTCTCTGTGGCCTGTTTAAGAGCTTGGCATCTTATTTGTGTGATTGGTTGTCAAGTCTGATGTGTTGTTTTTTTAAACTATTTGAAGTTCTGTTTGAAAGCTTTAAACAAGAAAATGATGAGATACAGACAATTGCTCAGGAAAAACAATCCCCACGCTGCTAGTGCTGCTGGTGCTGGTTCAAAATCATCAGAAGATCTT
>WBNH01011169.1:0-64920 GCA_013401255.1 Urocolius indicus | reverse complement strand
CCCCCCCCCCCCCCCCCATAATGGCCTTATAAATATCCAACAGGAAATTATAAGAATTAAAGAATAGATGAATACAATAGTAAGGCCATTGCTTTTGAGGGGAATGAAGGAAATACAGTATCTGAAGTTAATAGCATGAATAATTGAAATTCTAATATGACAGATATTTGTAAGCAGGTATGAATTTCTACAGTGGTTTTAAACAGGAACTTACAGACACTAGTATTATAATGGCTTGGGTTTTTACTACTGTCATTCAAACTCTTGTGTTTTCACTTGCAGTGGAACAGCTCAGCCACTGTCAGTCAGATTAATACTGGTGAAATCAACAGTCACACAGTTGACATCAACTGAAGACCTGTCCTAATAAAACTGAGTCTGTTTATAGGGGATGAAACTACAGTCATCTCTCCCAAAGGCAGTGTTGAATGTAAATGGATTTGGCTGTATGAATTAATTAAATACTGAAAGTTCCATTTTTCAGGCTTTGCTGCAGCTTCACCTGTATCAGTGGGTCTGATTTATACCAACACTATAGAGTCACTCAGTCCTGGAGTGCTGATGGTCAGGCTGGTGTATCTGAACAAGCTGAATATCTTTTTATCTGTTGAGTGTATCACCAGCCTTACCAGCATGTCAGTATGAGAATTGCAAGCCCCACTGCATTGTGCATGCTTACTCAGTAGTGGAAACCTGGGCTGAAAAACTTTTCAAGGTACCTCCCTTTATCTGGCATTTTTTAAGAGACTTTTCAGTCCAGTTGTGAATTTAACACATTAACTTCTCACTGTTGCCTTCTGCATTATGGTACCAGAGATACAAGTCTGAACAAAGAAGTAGAGGAGAAGCTTTTGACCCTCTCTCCATATCATGATTCCACTCCATCTTCTTTGGAAAGACTGTGTCAGACAGCAGAAGAGTGAGTCCGCCTGCTGTATTGTAGCCTCTTGCACTCTGTAGTGTCAAGTCTCATCTGCAAAGCCCAGCAACTCTGTGGAAATGAAATGTTCACCTGTGTTGAAGTGATGCTGGCTGAGTGCTCAGATGCTTGATGCTATCAAGTCAGCTAAACCAGATGTTTTCATACTGTTGTTTCTAAAGCTTCTTTGATATTTCAAAGGGCCAGGCTGATGTAACTCTCCTTCCCATCAACTAAATAATAATAATAATATCAACAATATTCGATTATGTAGTTTGACTCCTCCCTATCCTTCCCCACTCCAGCATGTGCCTCCTGAAGTGGGTGAGGTTCCTTACCCTCCTGCTGATTGCAGGCCCTGGCTATTCATCAGACAAACCCTGCATGAAAGGGGTGTCTCCATCATCCTGACACAGAGAAAGGCAGAAAAAAAGGCACCCCGATAGAAAGCTAACACAGCTACTTGTTTGGCTTGTTTGAAAGCCAGATTCATGACTCAGTCTTTACCTTTTAAAAGTCAGGAAATTCCAAGGTGCTCTTTTTACCCTTGGACTTTGTTCTCACTTATTACAGGGTAAATTAACTACAGGTAAGGAGCTTTTCCTACCATACTTGCAACCAAGAGCAGCATCTATCCTCTCTGAACTCTCTGTTCTTTGCAGTCCCTGTGTTCTTTGGCCAGCTCCAGCCCTCAGTAAAAGCATCAGGTACATCAAACCACATAAAATAAATCAATCCATTTCCCAGTTTATTTAGTCTAAAAAGACTGTAAAGTGGAATGGAATTGAGAAACCTGTTTATGTGGCCAAGAGACCTAAGGGGATACATTGAGGAAGGAGTGATGTTAAAGTGTGAGGCTGACAGAATCAGAGCTGGTTTGCACTGGGGCATGCTGCCTGTTTCCAGTTTACTGGGGATGGTGTGACCACTGAGTGGTGAGTAGGTGCATATGCAGGCATAATGTCCGTGGAAGGTGAAAGGTAAAGAGACAAAAGTCAATAAAAGTTAAAACATGCTTCAAGGTCCAGAAAATCAATTAGACACAGAAACTTAAAAGCAAAGTGGCTTCCTTGTTTTACTGAGGAGCAGAGTCAGCAGTGATTTATTGAACCCTTGCATGTTTGTATGTTGAAAGAAGGCAATGAATCCTGATCAGCCAAGCAGACATTGGCAGAAAGATGAAACTAGTAAACCCAGGCTGAAATAGACACAAACTTTTAACAGTGAATGTAACCGAGCTCACCAAAGCATGAAGTATATTTTCCATTATTTGAAGATAATTTTAAGTTGAATGTAAGCTTTTGAACTAGACAGAAGTATCTTTAGAGCCTCCATTTATTTGGCTCAGAACAGGATTCTCCTGGATTTAAACTAGGGTGATATAGGATTGTAGTGGTCCATTTTAGCATTGTTATCCATAGAAGGAACTGAGAAACCCCAGAAACAGAAGCCAAGGTGTAGGCTGCTGCCATCACCGAGTTTAAACACGAGCCTAAATGTCCTGCTATTTAAGACTTAATCACACCTGTGAGTGCACCAATATGCAATATCCACACAGGAATTGCTGTCCAAAAGGCTGCTTGAGGCAGCTAGCTGGGTATCTCAGCACCTCTGCCCTGGAGCTGCAGGATCACTTCTTGATCCATGTCTCATCTAAGCTAAGACAGCATCTGGTTTATGACTGCCACATGACAAACTGCCATGACCAACTTGAGTTGACCTATGGAGCTGCAAGCAGCCAGACATCCGTATCTCAGACTCCAACCTTGCTGACACACTTAACCACAGCATTAGCTAAGGAATTCACTGAGAGGAGTGAACTCTGCAGGGGAAATAGTCAAAAGAGAATGAGATAACCAAATGATTTTTTTTTTGGGAAAACCTCAAAAACAACACAAGACCATTTTTAATGTCATTTATAAAGTATTATTTCCCTTGATTTTATATTCTGATAACCCAGGAGCTTTGAGCTATTGTTTCTCTTCCATTTACAAAACTCCTTTTGCTAAGACTACTAGCGTGGCCCCCTCAGCTCCAAGAGAGTAAGCAGAACTTCTGTGAGGAATTAGCCACCTACTTTATATTTGAGGCTGTTACCCTGGCCATTTAGCTTTCACTTCTGTTTTCTTTACCTCACCTAGGTCAGAAGAATTGCACTCTAAAATACTTTCACTTCACAAAATATTCAGGGATGTGGACCTCAGAGTCAGGCACTGAGTGGCAGCCACCTGCAGATGAACATCACCCAGGCAACAGGAAGATAACAGGCTGCTTTTTATATTAATAGGAGAGTCCCTGTGACTGAGTATTGGTGGTGCACAAGGAAGAATGTGTGCTGGTGACAGAGAAGGGGGAGAGAGAAATATTGAAATAGAGGGAGATAGAATAAGTGAACAGAGAAGAAGTGAGGAAAGAGGGAGAAGAGTATAGAGGAAGAAGAATAGAAACAGCTCTGAAGAAACCTGACAGAAAACACAATCCCCAACCTAGTCTTCATGGTTATATGTCCTGGAAAAGGCTGTGGTAGGGTCGAAGGTGCTTGAGGAGGAAGAGAGAAGGTAGCATTTCCTCTGGTTTGCAACCAAGCCCCAGTGAATCATTTCTGAGAGCAGCTGGATGTCTAGACCGTCCTACAAAAAACTCTGGTCCTTTTAGAGCTCCCTGGTCCAGCTGGTGTAAAAACATCACATCACCCACATCATGTCACACAGCACGAAGGGGTAAAAGCTCCTACAAGGATATGCATTACTGGAATTCAGCCTTCTCACTCCTCTCCCCACCTGCCAGCAGCCACAGTCTGGAGTATCCATTTGTGCTGGATCTGGGGACAAAGCTCACCAAAACCCAGCTCTCCTGGAGGGCTGGGGGGACTGCTGGGAGTCTGGGGAAGCTCACCCTGACCTGACCTGGCACATCTCTGTTATGGGAGGTAGCCAAAGCTGAGCAGAGGTTAAAGCACCATAAGGCACCATCACAAAATCGCAGAATCATAGAATGGTAGGGATTGGAAGAGACCTTTAGAGATCATCTAAGTCCAACCCCCCTGCAGAAGCAGATCCACCTAGATCAGGTCACATACAGACTTATCCAGGCAGCTCTTGAAAATCTCCAGAGAAAGAGACTCCCATAAACTCCCTGGGCAGCCATCTCACTCCAGCTTGGCTGTTAGTGTTCACCCATTCATCACTGCTCAGCCTGACATATCAAGCAGAAGGGTTTGCCTACTTTTGGGCTTATGTTAACACTCCTTTCAGCCCATGTCTCCATTCTTTGGGTTTAAGACCTGTAAAGCTATTTCATAAGGTTTTTCTTCATTTTGCAAGCACTCACTCTCTTTATGATATTCTGTTTCAGTTTACAAATAAAAGAGGAGTGAAATGATTTCAAATCCAAATTTAGAAGGAAAATACTGGACCTTGGTAAAAAGACAAAAACATGCCAGAGATAAGCAGCTAAAAGCAGAGTAGACAGTAACAGGGATGCTGATGATCAGATAGTTTAGCTCTGTTCAGGGTGGGGGTTGCACTCCTGTGGGCATTATTTGTTATGTTCACTGCTGACACAGGACAGAAATACAACTGATCCCAGGACCTGACACACACCACCAAAATCATAGAAAGGGTGTGTGTAGCGTGGCAGGGGACAGCATGTCCTTACTTTTGTTTCCCCTGTGGATTGCTCTGTAAAGAGCGGGAGGGATCCCAAAGGGTGTGCTCCCAAGACAAACCCCTCCCCCAGCTGAAGCCACTCCATTTAAAAGGTGAAATAAATGAAACGTCTGTATGTATTTGTACACATGGCAGGTCATTAATCATAATCAGTGAGGATAGATCAAACATATTTGCTCCCTACCAGCTAAGCTGCAAGAGTCTGAATGCCACGAGGAAGATGAGGGGTGATCTGTGAGCATTGCTGAGACTGCAGCTTGATGGACCAGGGTGCTGCAGCTTTCCCTTTAAGAGCCCTTTGGCGAACAGCGATGCACAGAAATGCAGGAGGTGGGACAACACCACGCACAAAAATGAAGAAGTGAAGGCAGGAAAAGTTTCTCCAGAGGAAAAAATGCAGGGCTTGTCCTTCACCCTGACGTCAGATCTGTCTTTAATAAAATCCCCAAAGAGCCAAGAGAAAAAGGCAGAGTGCCTAGGTTAGCTTGCCAGTTCAGGATTGCTCTGCATTCCCCAAAGTGGTGTTTTTGTTCAAAACGGCTCTAAATCTGGGTTCAATCAATGTATTTAATCCCGGCTTCCAGGGATGAGGTGGCTTTTGCCCTGGATTCTAGCAACAAGCAGCATTTTGCAGGTGAGTTCGGAAACTGCAGGAGAAACTTGTCTTGTGCAAACACACTTCGGATTTAACGCACGGTGGGCTGGGAGGGTGAGTGCGATGCATGTGGGAGGGTGGGCACCGGTGAGCTCTGGGGAAGTGGGGGATGTGAGAACGAGGAAGCAAAGGTGAGCTGTGGGGGAAAGGAAAGGAAAGGAAAGGAAAGGAAAGGAAAGGAAAGGAAAGGAAAGGAAAGGAAAGGAAAGGAAAGGAAAGGAAAGGAAAGGAAAGGAAAGGAAAGGAAAGGAAAGGAAAGGAAAGGAAAGGAAAGGAAAGGAAAGGAAAGGAAAGGAAAGGAAAGGAAAGGAAAGGAAAGGAAAGGAAAGGAAAGGAAAGGAAAGGAAAGGAAAGGAAAGGAAAGGAAAGGAAAGGAAAGGAAAGGAAAGGAAAGGAAAGGAAAGGAAAGGAAAGGAAAGGAAAGGAAAGGAAAGGAAAGGAAAGGAAAGGAAAGGAAAGGAAAGGAAAGGAAAGGAAAGGAAAGGAAAGGAAAGGAAAGGAAAGGAAAGGAAAGGAAAGGAAAGGAAAGGAAAGGAAAGGAAAGGAAAGGAAAGGAAAGGAAAGGAAAGGAAAGGAAAGGAAAGGAAAGGAAAGGAAAGGAAAGGAAAGGAAAGGAAAGGAAAGGAAAGTTGCAGAAGTGCCTCGGAGTTGAGTACATCTCTGCTCAGCATGCAGGTGGATCAGCAGAGAAAACTCTGACGTGGAGTGGGTTTTAAAATAAAATTTTCTATTTATTTTTGGACCTTGGTTTTTTTTTGGTGTGGTTTTTTTTTTTTCTTTTGTTTTTCTACCCTTTTATTGCTAGTATTTGTGTTGTGGGGCAAAAGACGAGCCGATGTCACGGCAGCAGCCTGGGTGAAGCTGTCGGGAGAGTGGGCTGGAGTGGAAGCGGCCGGACCCCGACTGGCGGCAGGGGCCGCAGCAGCCCCGGGGCCGGGACCGGGGCCGGAGGTGCCTCGGCCGCTGCCCCAGGTGTGCGCTAGAGAAGGGGGCTGTATCCCCCACTCCCTGTCTCCATAGCTGGCCGGTCCACGCAGTCAGTAGCTATTTTCCCTCTCTTCTTTGTGACAAGCTTTATGGAAGAGTCGCTCCTTTCAGAAGGGACGTGCGTTTTGCATTTCTTTTCGTTCCCGATGAGTGTTTGCGGTTTGTGCAAAATCCCCGAGAGAGAAGAGAGCTGGTTGCTGAGAGCGTCTGCGATTAGGAGGGTGACGGTGACGGTGACAGTGCGGGGAGGTGCCTATCCACGGCAGGACCTGCTATGTCCCTCGGCCCCATCCCCTTGACTGAGGTATCTGAGGAGCCCGAAAAAGAGATACAAGAGGTGGAATCCTAAGGATGCACTTGAGCTGCCCAGCTGGAGCCCGAGGGCATCCCCTGAGCCAGGGAAGCGTGGAGCCGTGTCCGAGCAACGCTTTTGCTTGGAGCAGGGTAACGTCTCCTGCTCTGCACAGTGAGGATTTTTCTTTCCAGGACTGCTGGCATCAGGGGTTGGCTTATGTGTTGCGAGGTAAAGCGAGGCTCTAAAGCAAGAAAGTAGCACACACGGTGTGGTAGACCAGACGCACCTGTGTGAAAGCAGATGGCAGAGATAAGTCCTGCATGGGAGATGGATTGATAGCAATGCCTCTTCTAGAAAAGAAAATATAACACACACAAAAAAAAGCCCCCAAAACTAACAACAAACAAACAAAATTCACCTCCTGTGCTCTCTAAGGTAAGTTCATACTTATCTCAGTCGGGTTTTGTTGAGCAAGTCAAAAATCACACAGCGGGAGGGCTGCCCACCTCCTCCCCTAACGGTGTTGCTAGAGGATATGTGTGAGAGCCTTATACATTTTACAGTGGTAGGCTTGGGTTCTTTTGACATCAAAGGTGTTTGTTAAAAAGAAGCTGCTGTAGCATGAAAGCGTGTGTGAGTGCACGGAGACACACACGCCTGCTGTGGGGTGAGTAAGTGAGTGCAATCCAAATAATGCTGGCAGCTTGTTTGGTCTAAACAAGATCTAAAATATGGTTCAAAAGAATCTCAAAAGTAGTCGAAAAAGAGTCCTGAGTTCCAATTGTTCCAGTTCAAGCCCTACAGGCCAGGTGGAGCTCCCTCTGTCTGAAGCATCCCAAGGGCACTGTTACCTCTTGAACACACCCATGAAGCTGGACCTTAGAAGCTTGTGTTCAGAAATCATTCTCTGAGTCTTCTTCCACATCTGAAGTGGGATGTAGTTGACTGATGAAGGGCAGATTCCTATCTGGTGTACATAAGGGTGTGAGGGAATGTGGATCAAAAGAATGATAATGTGGAGGGATGAGAGAGGCTGGAGAGAAAAACTAGGAGGGAGCATTAGTCTATGTAATATTTAAAGCACTTCTAAGAGAAGAACAGACTCCATTTGGTCTGGTAAAAGGAAGGATATGTGAAGGAGTGAGGGATACTGCAAATGGTATGGAATATTGGGAATATTTAGCTGGTATGACCACCCTGATCATGAGAGAATTTCAGCTAGGTCATATAGGTCATAACAGATGAGTGCTGATGAAACTCTGACACGTTCCTACCTCATTGTCTATTGAGTTGTATCTTTAATGGTGTAATTTCAACAGTAATAAAGGTAATAAAGATCTTCCTGGTGCTACAGAGACATCCAGATAGCATCAGGCAGGTCACTGTGCACAGGCAAAGCCACGTGGTCTCCATGGGGACTCATCACTTCACATATATTAAGAAATATGGACAAATAAATATGCTCCACTGGGAAAGAGAAGGGTTGACTATTTATCTGCAATATAACTGGAATAAATATGCATGTTCCAAGGGGAAAGGCAGAGGAATTAATATGATAAGGTCAGACAGGTCTCAAAGGACACCTCAGAAGGCAGACCTCAGGTTCTACAGGAGTGTCCCCTGCCCCAGTTAAGCTACAGGCAGTGACTGAGTTCTTAAATGGTTTTACCAACAAGGTTTGTTATTAGGGCAAGATTGCATGGGCTTGGGAAGAATAAAAATAGTTGAGCATAGTTGGAATTTCAGGAATAAGTTTTCAAACATTCCTAAAGATTTTTTTTTTTTTTCACAGCCAAAAGGGCTGTGACCATGGGAATCTGAGTCCTGTCAACTAGGCTGAGATTCCTCAGTGCCTGAGTCACTTCTGCAGCAAGGACTTTAAGGCTGGATGTGTTGGCTCCTTTCAGTGCTGCACATTGAGGAATCAGAGCCAGGATCTTCAGCCTCTAATCCTGACAACTTGGCAGATACGAGACCCTTTGTTCAGATGGGATGAGATGTTCCAAACCATGGTGACAATTAGAAAAGCAATTCTGCACTTTGTAGAAAATTAGTAAAGGAGATAATATAGGAAGAACAACAGCATTAGAGGTTACTAAAACATTTGAAGTGGAGGAATGGGTAATGTATGGATCTAAACAGTCTAAACCAAACAAAGAAAAGATAAAAAAACCTACAGAGTTTTTCTTCAACGGTGCTGCTCAGCAGCAGGTCAAAGAGCAAAGAAACATCTTCATCACATCAACTAGTAGGCAGGTACTGAGGCTTGTATTTGATGTGACAGCAGTCATGGCACACAAACACCACGCTTTTGGCTTTAGGGAGTAGGAGGGAGGAGGAGCATGTTCAAAGATGTTTTTATACAAGCACAATGTCCTTGGCAAACATTGATTTCACTAGATGGTCACTGATAATGACCCAGCTCCAGGGCTGCCTCAGGCCGTGCGGAAAGTGATTTGAGAACCATAACGTGTGGTTTTTCCTTCTCCTTTTTCAGAAGATTTCCTGGCACAGATGTGAGGCCAAGAATTTAATTTGTTAGATGTTTGGATTTGGTGGCAGGAAAAAGCAATTACATTTCTTTGGCCTCTTCCAGGCAAAACCATGGTCTTACCAAATATGAACCAAAACCCAAAAAGCTGTGGATTGATTTATTAATTTATCTCTTTTCTTTATTAGCAGCTCATACACATTCTAATGCTAAAGTTGCAGACACCTTTATTCTTACCTGCAAAAATCCTGTGACTCTCTGGGGCAGGTGAGTTGAGCTTTGTCTATTGGGTGCTTTTTAGAGAAGGCTACAGGCTTGCAACATGGAGAATCATGCATAGGTTCAAAGTTAAGCAGCATAGGTTCAAAAAGGATACGTTTTATCTTTCTAAAGATTTCACTATTCCCTTTGCTTGACAGCATCTGGTTACTAAAGACAGGCTTGATACACTTCTCTTTGGAAGAGTTTCTATCCTTCCATAAATTGTAGGTGTCAAATAAAATTACTCTGGTTATAGCAGTCAAAGAGTGAACAATGCAAATGAGTATCTTGTGGCTCCAAGCTGGTAGACATAATCCCTGTGAGTATGGCTGCACCATTCATGGGTCTTACCCAAAGCTGATCTTTTATTTGGCAGCCCTCCCTTACAAATCCACTCGCAGAATGAAATCATTGTCAAGGCAACATCCTGAAGGTAGCACTGAATGGGCTTCACATGGATCAGAGGTCCAAACCCAAGTTTGTTTCTGATGAAGTGCATCCTAAATAGACACATAAAGAGTTCTTACTCTGAGAGCAGAAGGCTTTTACACTTTTTCTTCATAACTTCTCCTATCAGTGTCTGAATTTGCTTTGATAGCCTGCAGCTGCCAGCGTGCATCAGTCTCTTTGCCAACATCAACCAAGACAGGATTGGGGTCAGGAACTGGCTTCCTCACACCCTTGCAGTTGTGTTGCTACCTGTTTGTGTCCCCTTGAGTAGGTCCTGTCTCTATTTCACACAGTGGCAGCAGTCTTGTCTGCAGTGTCAGTACTTTGCTAGTGTGGCTTGTCTGGGGAAAGGCATTAGTTAAAAATGATAGCTGTGGATTTTAGCAAAAACATGAGATTTACATGTTGATACTGGGTGTCTTTTCAACGACATGTGCATGTTTAGCTTCTCCTGCTTTCTCCAGGTGGTATGAAAAGGCACTAGTCAAAAATTTCAGAAGTCCTCCACACACTTATGAGACACTTCTTTCTTCAGAAACTCTATACTCCCACATTGGGCTATTAAGAGTTGCTTTAGCAACTTGCCAGTGCTCAACTTACTGAGAACTGCTCTTTTTGGATGGCCTCAGTGTCCCAGCGGGGTCTTGAGCATTCTTGTCTGGATAGCCCTGGCTCTCATGAACAAGTGGAAATGAAGCAGTTTAAAACAGAGTATCACGTATGTGAACATTGGCAGCTGTGGCCTGGCAAAAGCTGAACGCCCACAGCTTCAGCTGAAGACACATTGGAGCATCAAGCCTAACAGTGTCTCATGTTGTGGACCAGAAAGCAGGATAAGGTATCCTCACCCTTTCACATTTCAGTTTTTCACTAGGACTTGAAGACAGGCACCTCAGATTAAGATGTTCCTCCCAATTCTCCCTTTGCTTTCTTATAATATAGCCGAACCACCTTTATTCTTAGAGTGCTTACATTAAAAGGGGTATTTTCTGATTCTATTAAATACAACCTTTGACTGGAAGCTGTCAGCTTGGCAGTGACGGGCTCTAAGTACATCCATTTATTTTTTTCCTGTGTTCTGATGTCCACTGAGGATTCAGACCCAGTTTCTTGGACTGAGATTACAGCACTCAATTTCCTTATCACTCCTCTTCCAAGTTTCATCTCACTCAGGGTCTATTGCATCCTGAGGTGAGTTACCTTCAGCCTCTCATTGTTGCAGGTTGACAGGGGGATTGCAGTGCTTTATTTTTACAGATGTGTTCCTGGGTCAAGAGACTTTGACTTGCTGCTGGAAAAGCTCTATGCTGTTCTCCAGTGCTGCTCTGGTTTTTTGAGCTGTTTCTCCTTCACCTTGGTGGTCTCTCAGCCTCTGGAGATACCTCCACTGGTGTCTGTGTTACTTATTGCATCCATTCTGAAACCTTATGTGTTTCCCTCTTGGCTGCTGCTTATTTTGGCATCCCGGGTGAAGCTTCTGGAGTCCTCTTAATACCTTGTGCTTTCTAATAGACTGCTGCTGGGCTTTGAATTATCCTTTCCTCTTTGCTAGGTGTGGGAAAGTAGAAGGGAGAAAGGGCATTTTTACCTCTGTGAGTGCCAACAGCTGGTTCTGCTCTGTAAGTAATTCTTCTTGTGGATGAGGAAGGAAAGAAGAGACTTTAGGCTGAAACAGCTGTGAAAGAAGATAACACAACTTGCAGCATAACTTGAGTAATGAACTTACAGTCATTTGGTTGGTGATGCATTCCGGGACTGTGTGGTCATCTCTGTGTTCCTCTTCCCTTTCTCAATAGCTCCAATGTTGTTCTTCTGTTTTATTAGTCTGAGTCTGTCATTCTACTTAACCTATAAAGCAAATGAGAGATGAGCAATTCAGAAGGCCAGGTTTCCTGAACTCCAGGATGGCATGCAATGAGCCCAAAGGGAAACCTGAGAGGTTTTTGCAGAAATGCTTGTGGGTTGATGCATCATCCATGGAGGGCTGTGAGTCACCTGGATCCTGATGTTGCTAGACATGTACATAGTTAGGTCTTTGCTGCCATGGAGCAATTCCAGTCCTGCAAAATGAGCTTCCCCTAAGAGCTGGCCTTGCAGATTTGGAAGGAGTCATAAGAAAAAATATCTTGTGCTAAGTGATGGGACAGCATAGAAAAGTCACTTGGTCCAGCATTTTGTTGACACTCAGATGAACAGGATCCACAATTCCTGTAATGCCTTGTCTGCTTTTATATCTTTTTCTTAGAGCTGAAACAAAATCCTTCTACACAGCTTAAGGTGATCTTGTCTATTCCCTTCCTAGCATACTGAAATCACCTCTAGTGAAATGCTTCCAGGTGGATATGAAGCACTGGTTTTAATACATTTGCAGCATGCTACCGTTAAGCTTAAGAGAGCTGGTAGCTACATTAGATCTAGAGACCTGAAACTACTGTATATAGTAGGTATATATAATGGAAAGAACACAGTAAAGTCAGTAATAGTAATCAACTTTGTGATTCTGTAAAGTACCTGACACAAAACTTTCTATGTGTCACCAAGAACAGTGTCACACAGATACGACTTTGATCAAAGCTGCTCTGGATACAGGGTTTTCATGCTTTTTGAAAGCTTTTTTTTTAGAAGGTAGCAATTTTTTAACTACACGTGCACAGTAGAACTTTGCCCTTTCCTGAATTTCTGAATGCAACTCAAACTTTAATATCTGAAAGGTTTAAAAGTTTTGATTCCTTTCCATGTTCTACCAGCTTTCCAGACTATTGTCCTGCTTCCATTTTTGGTGTTTTCCTACTGGAGCTTTTTGATTAAGACATAGCAAGGTGAGTGAGGGATTGCTTCTTTATCTTGCTGAAGTGTTCCCACCTTCATTTATGCACACTTGACCTGTGGCAGGCTGCTTATACAGAAAGGAAAGGAGCATGGCATCCTTGAAGCTTAGTTTGGTGCCTTTTGGGACAGTAATCACCTGAAGCAGTGACACTGGTGAATTTGTTTTACTCCACAAAGAAGTCAGACTTCTTACACTGAGCAAACTAATGAACCAGGGCTCTATAGAGAGACTGATAACTTTCAAAAGAAAAGCCATCACTGTCTTAAATAATCTCCTGAATGTGCTCTAAATGCTTGTTTCATTGCTACTGCCATGTCTGAAATATGGTGTGCTTGACATTCTTGTGTTTGTGGTGCAAGTGGTCACTCTGCATCTGTGTTTTTTATGACTAGTGGATCCTCCTTCTTGGGTCTTGATGTCCACCAAAATCTCTCTGGATGTACACAATGACCGAACAGACTATAGCCTACATTTATGATCATTAACTTGTATCAGCTGTCACAAAGGGAACCTTCTGCATCTGGGCTGATAAGAAGGCAAAGACATTGCAATCTATACAAGAGGAATTAAGCCCTCCTCCAAATGACTGGCACATATACTTGGCTGCCCACAGGCTACTAATTCCCTGGGCTTAAAGGTCCCAGCTGGGTCATTTTAGCTGTTTAGCAAGGAAGGACCAAACCACAAAGGCTGTAGCCAATGATGAGAACCGGTAAGTAGATTACACTATAAAACTCTTTGGTTACATTTCTATGAGGGGAAAAAAAGTGGAAAATTAATTAGGAAAACATCCAGGTTCCATTAACTAGTTTGGCCATTCAGCACAAGATTTATTTATAAGCACTACCAGCAATATTTTCTCCTGGATCTTGGTCTTGGAGGACTTGGTCATATCCACAGCATCTGTGTGTGGGGTAATATATACTGATGCAAGAGAATGAGAGCAAATTTAGTTAACTTCTTTCTGTGATTTTCTTTCACATTTGATCCTAGGTATGGCAATTGCTGTAGTTAAATATGTAACATCCCTGCTATTTAACATCTTAGTTCCTTCATGGAGATCATCCATTCATTGTTTATTTTCACTGTTTTATCAGAGTGCCAAGTGAATATTTTAAAAATTGCATGTAAAAAGTACACAGAGGTCAGAAAAGCTGCAAGCTGATGCTTATGAGGGAGTGGATTTCAGGGGACCTGTATATCACTTGACTTATTTTTCCCTATTTTACATCAAAGCCTACACTAAGCTTTGTTGATGCACTGGGCTTCCCCAAAGAGGTAGTGTGCTTGTGCTCATGCAAGCTGGTGGATTCCTCACCCACCAAAGCTGCCAGGGTGTGGCTGACCTCCTGAGCCTGCAGCAGAACCATGCACTACGTGCCTGGTTTCAGGCTCAGATACTTCTGCTTCTTTTAGATGATATGCATAATTCTGTGTGATTTACATATACATCTATGTAATACACACATGCATATACACACACCTCCCCTGTCTTTTTACCTTTTTTGTCAGTTATTCCATATGTATCACACAGACAGCCTGTTTGCACTCAGAGATGTTTGTGACATATTTTTGGCTGCTCTCCACCCCTGCAATATTAGAATGCTTTCCAGGCTGAAGTATTTGATTAGAGGAATAAACTGACATTTTGACAACACAGTTGATATCCCTTTAAATCCTTCAGCATCTTCCATGACTGTAGCATTTTATAGAGGAGTAATTAAAGAACTGCATTTGTCTCATTCTCATGTTGATCCAGGTTTTATTTTTCACCCTGTAAAATACATGGGGAGCTTTCTTAAGAAAAAAAAATGCCTCTAAAGCCGTGTGGATAGAAATGTTTTGGCTTCTCAAATGTGGGGATTTTTTTCTGTCTGTGGAGCTGCCGTGGTCCAGGATGGGATGCTCAGAAGAGGCAGAATGCTGGGCTGCTGGGGAGCATCACGGCCCTGTCATTTGTGTACCAACACTGCCCTCGCGTGTCAGGGATCCTGGAGACCAAACCTGTGCTTATGTGTAGGCTCTCTGTGCACAACTCCCGTTCCTACTTGGCTTGCTGTGGGTTATAGACAGCCAGCACCAGTTATTCGAAGATAAATAAAAATGTCACTACCCATATAATTATAAATTCATCTTTATCCTTCCAGAGACCAAACGCATGGCTGGTATTTTCTATGTATGAAAGCATCTGTGTTTAAGAGTTTAGGGGCTGAGATGGATAAGAGAAGACAGAGGGAGCTATTTGACACTAATAAATATCTAAAGGGAGGGTATTAGGAGAACAGAGACAGTCTTTTTCTGTAGCACTCAGTGACAGGACAAGGGGTAACAGGCACAAGCTGGAACACAGGAAAGAAGGTGAGGAGAAACTTCTTTCCTGTGAGGGTGAGGGAGCCCTGGTACAGGCTGCCCAGGGAGAGTGTGGAATGTCTTTCTCTGGTGGTTTCAAATCCACCTGCTTGCGTTCCTCTGTGACCTGATCTAGGTGGTCCTGCTTTAGCAGGACTAGATGATCTCTAGAGGTCCCTTCCAACCCCTACTATTCTGGGATTCTGGGATATTGCAACATTACTGTTTGGAATAGTTTAGGATGAGGAAGTGGCAGCATTTTCATGATGTGGGTTTTTTTGGGGAGGCATGTTGGTGCTGGTGAGCATGAAGTCAAGCAACTTTCTCCTTGAGACCTGCCAAAGCACTTCAGTGCTAGGGTGCAGGACTCCTCATGCCGATGTGCTGTGTTGGAGATGCAGCAATGGCCTGGGCAAGGGATTTGTTTGTTTGGGTTTTTTTTTTATTTGATGCCATTCATGATGTCAGTAGGTCTCTGGATCAGAGACAGAAATTTTGTCACCTTGTTGGTTTAGACCTGAATCCCAAGAAGTTTCCCAGCGGCATGCAAGTAAAAGTGAATCACATGTGAAGGACCCACTTCACCACTTCACACAGATGCATCAAGTTATAAACAGCTGATCATCAATGATTTGTTGGACCTGAAGGTGTTGGAGAGGTGAAAGAGTTTGGTCCTTTTGGAAGCATTAGATGCACATGATGGTTGAAAGATAAAAGGCGTCTAAGTATCAGTTCAGTGGAACGATTCCTTTCTTGTGTTCATTAAGGACTGAACAGCCTGGATGAGTTCCTGTGTGACCTACACTAGGTGGTCCTGCTTTGGCAGGGAGGCTGGACTGGATGATCTTTCGAGGTCCCTTCCAGCCCTTGAGATTCTGTGATTCTGCGATTAGCTGAGTGTAAGAGGAAGGATCATGGTATGGTTACTGTGTAGGAACAAGAAACCTAGCTGTTATTTTTAGCTCTGCCACAGACATCCTGTCTGCCTTTGGGACAGTCACTTGATCTTGAGCCACAGATTAAAACAGAGTTATTTGATAATTTCACCCTCATGAAAGATGCTGCTTTGCAATCCCTCCTAGAAGCAAAGTGTGACATGGTCTGCTTGCTTATGCAAGTGCCCTATGTTCATTCACATCCAGAGAATTGTTACCTTCAAGTAAATCAGTCTTCCCATTTACTGCTTGAACCAGTTATTTTAGGTTCATTATCTAGAATGTCTTTAGCCAAAGCCTTGAATTTCAGTTCTGTTTCCACTGACTTTGGGGACAGAACGATTAATTCTCCAACACAATACATAATTTTTCTGTACTAATAACTTCACTCCTTTTCTTGTTTCCTTGTGAATTTGTGCCAGGAGGTGTTCTCGTTTCCTTGCTTGTAGTTTCCACTGTATTTAATTTGAAAGCAATTATTTTGTCTCCAAAGCCTTGTAAAATCCAAGGGCAAATCTAATGGTTTCTCTCTTTTTTTCTTGTTTCCTCATTTGCAATGTGTCAGCTTTTGTTGGGGGTGGAAGGGAAGGTACAGATACTTTTTGTGGCTTTCTGGCACATATTAGAACAGGATCTGAGCTCCAAGCAAGCCTGAAATAATGTTTGTAGTGGAAAGCCCAAGCTGGCTTGAGATATGACTCTGATCTCTTCTGAGCCTCCTCCTTCTAATTGCCTGAGTTTGCTCTTTTCTGCTGTTTCTGGGCCAGTTCTTCAAGAACAGTCTGTTCCCCCTGTTCAGGAACTCATCAGCACCAGCTCCTCCTTTTTCACAGTGCATGGGACAAGATGCTGTCTGCATCCACCACTCTGCCAACTGCTGCCCTGTAGCTAAAAAAGAAAATGCCCTTTAGAAAACTTGTTTAGATCAGCCCATATCTTAGGCCTCGGATGAGAGATTGACATGAGTGGTCTTTCTCCAGGCTTCCCTTGGCTGCCTCTCCCTGTGGACCTGCTGGTTCCACATCCTTGATGTCTTGCTCAGCTACTGCCAAAATGTAAGAGAATTCCACGCTGTTATCCTGTTAGCATCAAGGACACAGTGCTTCCTGGGGCTGGCCAAGGATTTAAACCTAGACTAGTGTCCTAGGTGTCCATGTACCCACAGCTTTGGATGGCCTCCTCTTGATATGAGGCAGCACAGCAAGAGACAGGCAAACGCCTGTGTTGCAACACAATGGCTGTGTGAATTTACATCAGGGCTTAACCAACTTTATCCAAGGCTTGCAAGCCAAGTATTCTTCACCAAGCCCTGCTGATTTTCAGAAAAGGAAAGAATTGCGTTCCTAGCCATGAGCTAGCAGAGAAAAGAAGAATCCTTCCATGTCAGGTCTGTAGCATTTTAATTGTGGCATTCCTTGGAAATCCAAGTCAACACAGACAAGATGTAGATAAATTGTCCGTGACAAGGTAAGGAAACTTGACAACTGTGAGAAAACATTAAGGTGATTATTTTGAATAGGAATTCAAGGTTTTCTTTAAAGAGTGCTACCAAGTAGCAAAACTATTAAAAAGAATCTTCTTAAATTCAGAGCTATGGAGAAGATCTCAGAGAATATGTGATGAGAACTTATTCATGAATGCTAGTTCAGTGCTGAAAATGCAGTGCTTTGGAATGAAACCACTCCTTCATTCCCTTCTCACTAATGTCAAATATATATATGAAGTATGAGGTGTTTGAATAGCAGTCATTCCAAACGATCTTAATGTTACAAAGGTACCTGCTGTTTCCTTGTAGTTGCCTTGGCTTTTCAGACTGTGGAAAGCACCAGTGCTGTTTTGTATCTTTTAATCTTGTAACATTTTGTAGTCATCTTATTTCCTGTTAATGTTACTAAAGTTTAAGTGATGTACAATCCCTACAATTTTCATGTGGTTTTTGCTAAACTGTATGGATTATCTGATGCTATTGAGATCTACTGCATGAAATGATAGATCATCATTTGCCCTACATTGGCTAATCACCTGAAAAAAAAAAAAAAGCCCAGGATATGTACCTAAATGACTCTTACAGATGAAAAATAGGACAAAAGCATAGCAGAAGGACTGTAATACCTAGGCAGCCTCTTCTGAAAAGTAGGCAATATCTGTTCCCTTCTGGTTAGAGAGGTTATTGGTTGTGGGCTCTGTGACTACAGATTGTGAATATGTGTGGTCCTTGAGGGTCAGCCCTAAACTGCCCTCAACCACAGATCAGTTTGCAGCAGGCTTAAATTATTAGTCATTGGCTTACAAAATAAGTGCATTTGAAAAAAAAACCAAAACACAACACCCACAGTTGTTCCTTCACATTTTTGCATCAGTCTCTTTGTACAAGGTTTGCTTGCTTGTGTGTGTGTTTTCCCCAATGAAAGAGGCTGAGTAGGAAGGATAACCCAAGTGCCATGTGAGTAACAAAATTCACATTTTTTACTCATTTTCTGACTGCCAAATACATTTCCTGCCCTTTTCTATTGTTCTGGTGAGCTAAAAGGGTTTCAGACAATGAACATTGTCTCAAGCTTACACAGTACACTCAGACACAACTTCTGTAGCAGAAACAGGACAGAGGAGACCAGGGGGAGGAGGGAAAAAAAACCCTTGTGTGTTACAGTTAAAATGCCGAATTCAACTGTTTTCTTGAGAAGCTAATGGGAACTCTGTGTGGGGTCAGGAACATGAGATCAGAGCCATATCAATGTTCTGTTATATCTTTATTTTCCTTTATGTCTGAATCCAAGTTGAAACCAATGAGACAAGACAGTCCTCTGAGGCTGTGAGCTTGGCTGAAGAAACTGAGAAAAAGGAAACTGAAATTATAACTTCATATGGTTATTGGGCCAAGGACAATAGAAGAGAGAAAAGTGGCCTGTTTCTATGTGAAATGTTGGTTTGTATGTTGCGAGATGGACAGTCACAGGATGTCTGATCCACAGCAATTTGTCTGCTTCTGTCTCAGCTTGACCTTAGGGTCTGGCCATCATCCTCAAGCCTGTAAATTCCCAACTTCCTTGAACCTTGAATAGGCTTCATTTTTCTGTGGTGGCCTGAAAAGTGGATGCTATTGCTGATAAGTTCCATGTGTCTGCCACCACACTGGAACCTGCACTTTCCCTTCTCTGTACTTTGTTGGTGCAGAAGTTGCACAGCACAGTTTTGGGGGAGGTGGAGGTGTTATATCAAATCTCAACTGTAAATTTCCTTGGCAGATTTAAAGAAGAAAAGGATAAGTTCAAAAATGCACTTATGACTCCAAAGTCGACATTTCTGTTGATTTAGTTGTGCGTTTCCTACTCACACTCAACTATACAGACAGTTTAGCTTGCAGTTGTGTGGCTTCACCATCAGAGTTTTAATTCCCTAAAGCAAATTTCCCCTCTTTTCTCTGTCCAGACCACCTTTTTTATTCTTTTCATTCTTCTTTCTTTTGCACATCCCCACACATTACACATCCTGTTGCGGTTTAAAAATTTATTCAAAAAGAACAAGACTTCCTTTTGCTTTCAGTAAAAACACTTCTCTGCAGCCCTCACTTTCTGATGTTGTGTTTGTGGAGCTGAAAAATAATTGTAGCTTCTAAGTTTAATTTGTAGCAATTAAAATTCAATCCATGAGTTTTCTGTCAAGGGCATCAGCAAAAGACCAATACATCAAAATCCTGTAAACAGAATTTTTATTGCATGAGGTGAGCAAGTGACCATTAGACTCAGCTTGGTCTAAATTACATGCCAAGGATGTTTCAGCCCTTTTGTACCAGAACAAAACCTTCCTCACACCCAGAGGAGTTTTCATTCTGATGTTAATCAAAGACATTGATGGTATCACATCTATCAATGGGAATCTGTCTGTGTCATCTTGAGTGAAAGCTCTCTGCTACTGGTGTATATCCAGGCTGAGGAATATGTTGGCTATCAGTTAATCCTTCCTCTTCTGTGAACAAAATGGAGAAACCTTGTCCTTTTGCCAAAGTGCAAGTGTTGAGGGTACTCAACTGTGGTGTCTCCCTGCATTTGAAGTCCTACAGACACATCTGAAAGTCACATTCAGCAAAATACAATTAAAAATACAGTTACAAGCTGTATACTGATTTTTCTACTGATGAGACATCTTATTGATAGAAATCTGGTTTTCCCAGTCATGGCACCTTCATAGCCACAGGCCTACAGCCCTTTTAGCATCTCTGGCTTTCCTATCTTTCCCTATCCATACCCATATCTTCTTAGAGGAACTCTCTTGGGATCTCCCTTGACCTTATTATCTGTCTACCATCTCCCTCGATGGCAGCTGCATGTTCCTTCATAGTCTGAGCAGCTTACAGTCCCCAGGGTTTGTGTCTTTTAGCAAGAGAAGCATTACCACCCCTGTTCTGCAGACACTGAGAGTCTAACATCGGAGTTCAAATAGTAAAGTCACACCCTAGTCCTTCAATCTAGAGTCTACATTCTCTACCTTCAGCAGCCCTAAATTTAGGCATTTTATCTGGAGTAGTTAAGAAGTCTTGTGTAGCCAGTGCGGTGATCTCTGCTGTCAGCAGAGAGGGGCTTGGGGTTTGCATCCAGCAGCTGTCAGTGCAGCCAGCTGCACAGAGAAGCTGGGGAGAGTGAGGTCTTTTGCATGTCACCTCACCAGTGTAACAGATCCCTCAGATATACTGAGTGTCTTGTAAATGCAGTAGCTGCTCATAACCAAATCTGCAATCTTTTACAACACTGGACAGGGAGCTGAGGATTTGTTCGGGGACATTCTTGGAGCCACTGTGCATATGCATTTAACTGTCCGTGGTTTCTGCTTGTTGAGTAGCTCTAAATTGATATGGCTGTGTAAATCATCAGACTTTAGTATCAACACTCTTTCAAGGCATTCATATTTTAGTCATGCTGTTCTGGCTGCCATTTATCCTTTGCAGTGAGTATGAGAAGAGAACAAGATGCCTTCCTTTGCAATAACTGTGTGGCTATGTTGTCTATGTTACAAAAGATCTTTCCTTCTCTTAAACAATTGCTGTTAAAAGGAAGCTGCTTACACTGGCTGCTTTTGGTAGTTTCATTTGCAAATATGTCTTACTACATTGGCACTTCCAGGTCCCAAACAAAACCGACTTTACCCACTGCCCTCTTTTCTCAAGCTACGTTCCTAGACAAGTCCTGTGAAAGGGTTTTTCTTTTCTTTCTTGCTTTTACTAGGGGAAAGCTGATCAGTTACTCTCTCAGTTGTGTAAGAATTGAGTAGCTTCTACACTCACTGAAGAAGAAAAACATTCTTTCTCTGTCTTTAATGAGATGAACTGACACTCAAATGACTGTGTAGTCCAAAAATTTGCCCTCCTGATGGACTTGGCTTGAAAATAGCATTTGTTTTCCTAAGAAAAAAGTGGAGGTGGGTAGGTTTGTTCATTCCTTGGGCCTGGAGGTCAGGTGGAGTTATTATTCAGAAAATGAATAATAATGTAAAAGCACTTCATAGTTTTCCACATCTCATTAGATGTGCTCTTTGGAATTTGCTTTATTATTTTTCCATCTGACTGAAAGCAATGATGGTGTTGATTTCTAACATGATCCCCAGATAGATTAGACTCTCTTATGAAGGACTCATCTCAGATTGGTGACAGCTTTAAAGGATTAATTTCATGCTAGATGACATTCATTTTGTGGACTCTTTGCATATTCCTTAGACTCAAGTACTACACAACACTGCTCATCTGACTGCCACTGAGACTGAACTGAGGAGTGTTGTGAGAATATCATTAGATCATTAGATCTCAGTTTTCCAGATGTCAAAAAAAGAGGATGCTTCCTTTTAGTCGACTCTAAAGTATTTGGGCAGGCTTGTCTCTTGTAACAGATCATAAAAACCTTAGCATAGGAGTGTCCTGGATCTGGTACATTCGATGATGAGAGACATTGAATCTACTCAATTTACAGTCTCTTCCTCTCTGCTTGCAAAACCTGTACTTCAGTCTACTTCAGGGTCTTGACTATCATCCAAAAATAGTTAAAAAAATCCAGATTTGTTTACTGGTTTCTTCCATCCTCATTGCTTTAACCTTCATGATCTCCAAGAGCACTTGTGTGAAGAGTTTTTTTATACATATTTTGGCAAGTAATGATCCGGTTCCACACATTGAGGTAGTAAATTCCTTCAGTTAGGCTGAGTTTGTTTGGGATTTGGGACAGAAAAACTCGGCAATGCTTAGGAGAAAGAGGCCTTCAGCTAATCACCACAGTCCTGCTAAATGATCTCACCATACATTTGGCAAGGTCATATCTGCTGATCTCGCATTAACTTCTAATATGAGCTCATAGCAATTCATCATTTCTCTAGCTTACGGTTCACCATGCTTCTGGCTTGCTGTCACCCTTGTGTACACAGACACAAACTCCCTCCCAGCAATGTTCTGTACACTTGAAGTAACCCAGAGCCTGCAACTACATTTCTATTTGATTTACTAGCTGTATTTGAAAGTCTTTAGTCTTTTTTGTGTATGTGTCTGTGTTCTTTTTCTGTGGATTTTTGAGACAGAAGAAAAAACATTCAGAAGTGTGTGCTTAGCATTCTGCTGCTCACTCCTCATTTAGACATCAGATATCATTGTTGCAAAGTACTTCAGATTTCCTTCTGAGAACCTTTTCATCACATTCTAAAACACAGTGACAAAATGTCTTATTAAATCTGTTGGGGGGATTATAAGAGGCAATTGTTTGACATTGGTACCCTGTGATATGGCTAAAAGCTTGATATGAGCTTTAGGAAGAAAAAAGATTAGGGAGAATGAGTCTCCAGGGAATTCAATACTTCAGTTCCCTGAGGAAGTGATTTAAAGCATCATCTGCTCTGTGCAGTGTATCACATTACGCTTTCCTTCAGATCTTTGAACCTGAAGGAGATTATTTGGATATGCATCTATTTGTGTGAATCAGTTTATACCACTCAGAGAAATGCAAGGAGAATATTGTTTAGGATTTGGAAAGAAGCAGAAGGGACTTGTAAAACAGTGAAGACAGAAAACTTTAACACTGGAAGCAGCATAGAATATGGCACTGTTTCTGTCCTGCTGTCAATGTGACAAGATGTTTGCAGAGTTTGATGGGGGAGCAAGTAGAAAGTGTCCAGTTCCCTTTTCCTCTTTGTGACAACATGGGCACTTTGGTTATTTCATATTTGTTGTTCATCCCTCACCTTGCCTTAACCATTTCATAGGACTTCAACTTGCAGGGAGTTTTGTGGTTTGTCTCCTGACTATGAGAGTCTGTTTTGCCTCTGTACCCTCAGTATGATAACAACACTTATTCACTTCTTATACATCTCAGCATCCCTACAGTCCTGTTTTCAGAGTTTTCCAGATGACTGGCACTTGTTCAGAACATCAATCCAACCTCTTGCTATCTGGATGTATCCCATCTGCTTCAACTCCTGTTTCTCTTCCTTAATTTAAATAGTACTAGTCTATCTCAGTAAGTTTTGGACATCACAAATAATTCCTTTACTCCTTTGAGCTTTCTCCTGTCAGACTTCAGACACTGTGCATGGTCACTGATGAGCAGGAGTGCAGCTCTTGCCATCTCTTTGGTCTTTCCTATATCTGTCCAAATTAGTGTGATCAAACTCACTTGCCTAATAATCTCTTGTTTTTTTAAAAAAAATACAATCTGATTTTCAGATACAGAGGTTAAGGTTCCTTTCCACTGCTACATCCTTATAAATGAAAACTAAACTCTCTGTATTTGCCATAATGTTCTCAGTAAGTCCATTGCATCTGTGCCAATCATACGAACTTACATACACTCCTTTCTACCTTCATGCAATGAGCACCAGTGGTTTAATAGACTCTTGCACAGATGTTTCTGGGTATGGGAAGTTCAGTGGTATAAGCAGTGTTCCATAGTCTTTGCCAATTAAGCTGGATATTCTCAGGGAATCTCATGGTAGATAACAGTTGTGGAATTTTGCACAATACAAAGCTTACAGGTATATCAATATTATTATACATGTTAAACAAGGGTCAGTGGGGTTTCTGGATACTGTGAGAGAGGTTCTGCATCTCTCCTCCTTCTTAATCTCTTCTTCCCGTTCTGTCTGATTGTTCTGTTCTGTTTGATTGAGACTGAATCTTTGTTGACAGAAGTCTTATCCAGTGGTGTGAGTCCTGCAAGTTTTTCCTCTTCCCACCTTCCTAGCAATATGTTCTCTTCTTTTGGACCAAAAGATCTCTTCTAATGTCCTCTCATCTTTTGTGAGCTCTATGTGCTGCAGCTATGCTTTGGCACTTGACTGGGAAGAGGAATGAGTGTTACAGTCCAGCAGAAAGAAAAAAAGGAGTTACATGTGAATGTTCCACATCCTCACTGCTGAAGCTGTCCCCACACCCTCAGGCTGTCTCTGTAGTAGGAAGGAAAAGAGAGGATGGAGCCAGGAGAGCAGGAGCTAAGCTGGACCATGAAGAGGGGTGGAGACCAAAGCTCCCAACTTGTCCTTGCAAGCACAACACAGCAATTGCATGGATGGAGTTTGGAAGTGTTGGTACTTAGAATTGTGATACTACAGTTATTCTCTTCCACTTCTCAGTGTAAAATTCGATCTGGTGGTATCTCCCACTCTGGCTTTCCATGGTTTCCTGATTGATTTTTCTAGACACAGCCTCAGACATTAATCAGACACTGATTGAACATTTGGATTCCGCAATTCTGTGACGAAGATCTGCTTTCCTCACAAATGTGTGGCCTGACTGTACCCAGACCAGACACCCAGGCTATGGCAGATATTGATGTGAGTGCTTTTGTTTCAAATACACAAGTGCTGCTTTACTGACCTGTATGTGCACACAGAGCTAACTCACCTCAGACGTGACAAGTGATTTTTGCTATGATTTTGCCTGGCAAGGGGTAAGATAACATCTGTCATTACAAGCTGGGTCCTAGTGTTTTCCAACCAGACTCTGGATTAGCTTCAGGATCTTCTAGAGTGTGCAAAAGTCTAGCATCTCCTCTTGGCCCTAAGGATATTGCTGATCTATGTATCTTCCACCTACATTTTTTGGCTAACATCCCATAAAATACAGTAACCAAAATATGCCATGCTTGGCACAAAAAAGCCCTTTCACAATGGGACCCTTTATCTGGAAATACTGCTATTTGTTCAGACAAGTTGTAGGCTCCATCTGTTTTTCGCTTATACACAAGGATGCAACAATAGAGCCTTACTGCTCATCTTTCATTGAGAGTCTTGAGTTGGCTTTGACATAATGATACAACACTATATTGAATGGCAGTTATGTTTTCTTGGATGAAGCCGTGCATGCCATGTGTTCCAAAGGGTCCATTAAAGTAGCAGTAACAGTAGCTTCTCTTTCCTTCTTCTATCTTGAAGTCTTCCAGATATTAAACCAGACTTCTTGTACATTTCCTGTTAATACAATTATGATAATAATCTGCCAAATATCTTTTTGGCTGTATTCATTATGTGGGAGGGGATGGACATGCAAAACAGAATTATTTTGACTGCATTAAAGGCATCATTTAACAAAAGTATTTCCATGTGCCAGAACCAGAGTGTAACAGAACCATCATAGAATGATTTGAGTTGGAAGGCATCTTAAAGATCATCTAGTTACAAACCCCGTGCCATGGGCAGGGACACCTTCCACTAGACCAGGTGACACAGAGGACTGAGTTAATGAAGATATCTTGTTGGTTGGTTGAGCTTCTGGTTATATTTCATGAGTGGTTTGGGTAAGGTACGCAGCCACAAGCTGCCAGAAGTGTGTCACCAGTGCCCTCTGGAGGTCTTTAAACCAACAGTTGAGGGTAGTGAATTCAGAGCCTCCCTGGGCAACCTGTGCTGGTGCTGCACTGCTCTTCTAGTGTAATTGCCTTCCTGGTGTTCACACAAAACCTTTCCAGCTACATTTTGTGGCTGCTGCCCATTAGTATACCCTCTGCTACCACCGAGAAGAGTAGACTGCTACTAGATTATCTATTAACCTCTTTGCCCAAGCCCAGCTTCCTCAGCGTCTTGTCTCAGATCCTGACCTTTAGATCTCTCATCATCTCAGTTGACTGTCTTCTGCACTGTCAGTCCCTTGATATCTCTTTTAAAGTGAGGATTCAAAGCTTCCAGGAAATTAATTAATCTATTGAGATCTCACCAAGACCAGATTCTTTTCAACATTCCATCTAAACAAACTATTAAATGCTGACAAAATGAGAGCAAGTAACAAACCCTTAGTATGGATTTGAGGAGAAAGACACTTTGACTGTTGGAAAATAAGGTGATCAACTCAGAAAGGTAAAGCTAGGAGTGAGCAGGAGTGGAAACTTGACAAGGGAGGCAAATTGCTGTTTAAGTGAAATAGAAATACATAACTTCATCAGTTCACCAGCAGCTCCAGGGAAGTGCAGATACTGGGTCAAGCAAACTGTTTCAGATTTGAGAATTTAAATAACACAGAAATTTATAAATGAAAAGTTATTTTAAGTCAAAGTGCTCTGCACTAGAACACAAACAAAATTATTAATACTTCAAAATGCAGAGTTCTGTTTTTGTTAACCCCTTGACTACCAAAATAATCTTTAAAAATGTTAAAATGAGTGGTGCTTCTTAATTCCACTTACTTTACTTTTTTTTGTCCAGCCTGAGACAGAGTGTCTTCAAGGGAGTAAGAGGACAGAAAGTGTCTTCTTTTTTATTTGGAGGCCATGATTGAAAAATAGGAAATAAACAAATGCAGGATATGGCTAATTGCAAAGTTAAACTTCTACCAAAGCTGTCTGGTCTTGTCAATGAGCTGGGACTCTCATACTGCTTTTATTACCCAGCTTATGGTTCATGGCTCAAAGTTTTGTTCTGTGCAGTTGTAGGAAGGTTTGTAACTCTGTGACCTTGGATGGTCCAAATGCATTTTCCACTTTCCTAAATTTGAAGACTATCTGCTTATCCCTTCTTGAGCCTTTTCTTATTGCTCCTCCAGATGTTCCCTGTTACTTTTTCAAGCTGTTGTTCAAGCTGGATGAACTCATTAGCTGCACAAACCAAACACATACAGCCCAAGACATCAAAATGCTCTTAGAGCACAGAAACTGTGGTATTTAATATCCCAATTGGTGGAGTCTGTGGTGGCAGCGACAATTTGTTAATGATATCCAAACACTTTGAAGTCACCCTATTATAAGCAAGTGCTACCCTTACTGAGACAACACTTACCAAACATCACATTGGTTTCTAACTGGGAAGTTCCTTTTCTGTGAACACTCCATGGAAAAAATATGAAGAAAATGTGAGACCACATTGAGTTTGCCAGTATAAGCAATAATTTGGCAAAGAGGTGAATGTATGTAATCTTTACTCGTTAATTGTCTAAACTGTGTTAGAAAAGACTATTCCAAACATCTGCCTGCTTTCTTCCCACAGATCCATTTCCCAAAATAGAGTTATGAGAAGTTGATTGTTCATCACTCATAGATCCACAGGAATATTAAGGATTGACTCACTGTGGATGTTTTGTTTTCTTAGGTTATTGAATGTTATGTTTCATGCAGAGCATTCATTTCTGCTCAGCCTACAGTGCACAGCAAAAGCAAATCCATCTGGCACTGACACCTATAAAATTGTCTTATATTTTCTGGGTTCAGAGCTTGTTGTTTTACAATAAGTGTCTAGGATCAATTTTAACAAGGTATGTAGAAGCTCATTCATGCTTTGGGGAAGATGAACTCCAAATAATCATATTTTCCTGTTACCATTACCTGTCCTGCAGAACCTGATTTATATCTCTGTCCTGATGCCAGCTCATTTGTCACTAGTATTACCTTGTGACAGGTTATGTCTATTGATGGAAGCTTAGAGATTTGTAGCAAGGGTGTAACAGCAAGGAAGTCCTCATGCTACTGTGATTACTGCTTATCTTGCTGTAAGAATTGGCTCTTTGACAACCCACCTGTTTTGAGTGTAATAATAATGCAAATATTTAGCAATATTCATCTCAGAATTTCCAACTGAGCAAGATGAAGAAACAAACTTTTACCTTCAGAGCCTAAGTCCATTGATATGGAGGTCTTCAAGACCCACCTGGAGGTGTTCCTATCCTACCTGATCTAGATGAACCTGCTTCTGCAGGGGGTTTGGACTAGATGATCTCTAAAGGTCCCTCCCAACCCTGCCATTCTATGATTCTATATAAGCCAGGTCCTGCTTTTCTTTGCTTATGTGCTCCTCTCTCTGACTGTATAATGAGTTCTTAACCTCTGTCTGTTCTGGATGAAACTATGTAATGTCTATGCTTGCCCCAAGATGCAAGTGAGGAATGGAAGTGTTTGTGGCTTTATTTAACAGAATATTTAGATTTCATTTTGCCTCCTCGATTTTACTGCTTTATTAAGCTTCAGCCATTGTATTCCCCTGAGAACTGTGCTGCATTAGGTTACTAATAGGATGTTTTCAACCCTGTACGTGTGCATACGAGTATCCTGTGGTGCCTTTTAAAACCGTTTTGGTTAATGGGAGCATATAGGGTTATGTGTGATGTTGGAGCTTGCTCTACTACTTGTGCTTGCTAAATCGTTCAGCCAGTAGAGGGAACCAGGAGAAAGCAGATGTGTCAGCTAGCATAGAACAACATAAATGCACAATCCTTTCCTGGGTAATGCATCCGGAGGTGTTGTGGCTTTAACTTCAGTGTTTCTGAACCTGCCAAACTTCAGAATCTGGGATTATTTCTAAACATCCTGATGCCTTTGGACTTTGATGCATGAGCTCTCTCTGCTAAGGATGTTTGGGTCAGTCTGCAAATCAGCTGATTTGGTCACATAGTAGTAAACAGGACATTTTAATACGGATTTCCTTACTGACCATTTTCCCTTGTGAGTGTAGCAGAGATGGAGGACAGGGGATAATCCAGATTAC
Source organism: Urocolius indicus (assembly GCA_013401255.1). Lineage (NCBI taxonomy): Eukaryota > Metazoa > Chordata > Aves > Coliiformes > Coliidae > Urocolius > Urocolius indicus. The sequence continues at coordinate 36,150 of WBNH01011169.1, read as the reverse complement.
ATTGTATCTCTCCATCAATGACATCTGGCATTTTCTCAGTATCAGTAATGTAGGTTAAAAATATTCCTTTCATGTGTTCTACTGTAGGAAATTAAAATGACTTCACCCAATGGCATGTGTCCTGCAAAGCACAGCTTGTACATCTGAGAATGAGCTCAAAAATCCTTTCCTTTGCAAAAATTACCACTGAAGAGCAAATGGTGGGAGCTGATAAGGTATCATAGAACCATAGAATGGTAGAGTTGGAAGGGACCAACCCCCCCCTTCAGAAGCAGGTCCACCTAGATCAGGTCAAACAGGAACAAGTGCAGGTGGGTCTTGAAGACCTCCAAGGAGGGAGACTTCATACCCTCCCTGGGCAGCCTGTGCCAGGGCTCCCTCACCTGAACAGTAAAATGTTTTTTCTTATATTTAAATGGAACCTTTGTGTTTCAGCTTCATCTCATAACCCCTTGTCTGATTTGTACAGACCTCTATCTGCCAATTCCTCATAACCACTTTCCCAGCTTTGCCAATAGCCAGAGGAATTAAATTTAGAAGTCATCTTCCTTTCTGGATTATTCTCACCAATAAAGTGGAGGACATGAACATTTCTCCTTACCTTCACCCAGTTCATTGTAATGAGAAAAACACCTGAAAGAAAAATGTTCTAAGAGTAAACCCTTGTAGAACTGAAACAGTGAAACAAATACATGTGAACATAATTTGAAACTCCTGTGAAAACTGGAAGCAAAGAAACACGTTGCAATGCAACTAGGGCTTTGTTGCTTAAAAGCAAAGCTGGAGGTTTCCTCTTGCATCATGTAAATGTGCTGCTATTTATCGGTGTGTTTTGTATTTTGACTCTTTAAACTCATTTCAACACTGTAATTTGGTTTCCTGTTTTCCAAATAAAAGCAAACTTAGGATTACAGTATTTTCCAGCAAGCTTAAAATGTATTTTGCCTTTAGATACAACATGGTGCTAAACGTGCTCTTATCCATTTTATGGCTTTGAGACTTGAGTAGTAAAACTCATGGCTATTAAAATTACTGAGTTTGTGGCCATGGAAAGCAATGAGTCATCTTTGTGTTTTTTCCTTCTCTCCTCTTGAATGTGAACATAGAAAACATCTAGAAATGGTTGCTAGTAAAATATTATTCTCTGTAGATGCAAAAAAAAAATAATTTTGGAGCTTCCCAAGCATAAATCAGAAACGACTTTAATAGGGAGTTATCAGCTATGGCAGAGTGAGAAAGGCTGCATCTTGATTTAATGAGAATGAGCTTGTACTTCCAAAAGCAGGAAAACTAGAGCTCATTAATAACTTGTGGTCGAGTGTTTTCTCCTTAGCATCCAAGATAATAAATCCAAAGACCTCAAATTTGAAGAGTAATTATACAAAACAAGTTAATTACCAATACGTGGAAATACTAATTTCCCAGCAGACACAATCACAGAATCACAGAGTCACAATCTTTTGTCTTTCTGACATTTTAAAAGAAATTTGTCAAATCCCCAGCAGTGTGCTTTTTTTGCTGTTAAGTTTCACTTCACTCATTTTAAATTTCTTGCAAAACATTGTCCTCCTGTACATTATATTGACTCTAAAAACATGATCCCTAAAAGCTTAGCTTACATGAAGGGTTTTTGGTTGTTTTCTTCTAGTTAAGGGTGTTCATTGATGAGGGCCATTAGACTGGTTTTCCACTGACAGCATCTGGGGAAAGAGTTATTTCTATTGTGATATTTATAAAACATTAATATTCACAGTGTCTTAACCATCATACCTATTAAAAAGAAAGTGTCTATATCTCAAAATGTTCTAGGACTTTGCAGCAGTAGAGCTAAATGACTTTTCCAAAGGGATTTAGCTATTCTGGTGATGACAGCTGACCATGCAAAAGGAAAAAACAATACTTTTACAAGCAAAGCCCTGAAGGATTTACAAGGAGAAAGGCAGAGGGTCTGGAATCTGTACAGGTTGAACACTTGTTTCAGTGTCCAGTGGAGAACAGTTTCCAAAAGTTAGGTTGGGTGGTGATAGAGCCTAGGACACGATACTGCTTCCATCACTCTATCATCTTTTTTGGTAAAATACGAGAGCTGGAGTATTTTAATGCCTGTCCACACTGATAATTTGAAGATGTTCGTGCAGTCCACACTAAATGTCCTTCCTATGGCTTACTCAGCCATACCACTGGACTTTTGAGCTGGCACATGCAAGAACTACAACAGCTAGTCACTATAAGGACATTTGAAAGCTTCCTTGGCCAGCTGAGACTTTGGACCCAGGGGAAAAGGACTGTCACAAGCTCTCAAATGGCTCCCAGCTACTCAGACTATTACAGAAATTCAGCCTGAATCCATTATGTATTAACTAAACTCATAGGACTAGCAGGGATTTTGGTTCCCCTTTGCTACATGTGTCGATTCACAGACACTTTCATATCTACACAGAGTAGAAGCTGTTTGCTTGCTCATGTTGACAACAGAAACAAGGGACTGTGAAGGTATTTACTTACAGGGTTAGGCCATTGCAACAGGATCTTTCAATAGCTGTGTGTCTTTTGTCTGTCCCTCTGCATTTGGTTATTAAGCATTTTTTAATGTTCAGCTACAAAGTAAATAGATTTATTGCACTTGAAGAGGCCTCTCTTCTCAACTGACACATTATTGAAACTACTTCAATAATTGTGAGAGGAATCAAAAATACCACTATTAAAAGGCCAGGGCTTTTGATTGATCTGAATGTTTCTCTTTTGACAACTTTGGCAGCATTAAGAAGCCTTAAAGTGAGAGTAAATTATATTGGTATGTATTAGTTTAAACATGAGTTTAAAGGTGATTTTAAGCCAACTGTTTGTAAAGGTGGCCTTAATTGAATTGAGAATTATACCCAGAGCAAACATATTACCTATTTGGCAGTGGCTAGTAATGCATTAACAATTTAGTGTTCTAAACAGATGGTAACTAATTACTGAGTTATTTAAATACCTTTAGATGCAGCAGTAACACATTTAGAAATGTGCTTTGATACAACTTGAGTCTGCTAACAAGAAAGAATACAGTAAAAGAGCTTTGCAGAGGTATTCTGACGGATAGCTTATTGGCTGTGGGATTGCAATACTTGGGGATGCTTTTCCCCATCAGTTCTTGGGTTGAGGTATTTTCTTCATGAAAAGGTAGTCGGAAGCCTTTTACTTGAGACATTTGAAACTGTAAAGAGTATAAAAAAACTGGGGAATATACAGTACAGAACAATATAGTCAGGACTGAACTGTATTGCCTTAGTAATTTCTAGACCTTGACTTTTCATGTCTGAACTTTGTAGGATTACACACATTTTTTGTAACCCTCATATCTTGTCTCCAGAAATGACTTCTAGAGCCCATGCCCAAGCAAAGTCATATTCTGGCTGTTGTTGATAGGGTGTAAATAAACCTATGGGTTCATGTGCCTGAGCTACTGTGCCCTGATTGACCTCCCTGTGCAGCTCAGGGTTTTTTGTGCAGTGATCCAGGTACATCTGGGCTGGTTTGCAGTCTTAAGGTACCACAATCATGGCTGGTTCTGTTAAACGTCATCCAGAGTTTGCTCTACAGGGACCTGAGAATGCAGAAGGCAATGAAGCTCTTCTCCCTGTGGGTTTTACTACAAGTTAAGGTATGCCAGCACTGCATTATCTGAGTAATGGTGACCTGAATATGTCTACTGGAGTAGCACCAGTGTTACATGAAATCCCTTTTCTAACTTGATTTACCTTGATTGGATTTTTTTTATCTGCAGAATTTGAATTAACTTGCAGGTTGTTGGGTTTTTTTTCTTACTTGCCAAGGAAATAGAAACCAGGAAATAGAAACTTGGCAGTATCTTCCCCATAAAAGTTTCCTTCCTTGCTCACCATGCTGGCAAATATTTGTGCATATTTGAGAAACACTAATGTTATGAAGTTTCATTTACGCTCATTCAAATTATAGCAGCTCACACTAACTCCGTGTAGAATGTGCCAAAAGGCAAAAAGTGGAAAATCACTGCAGAAATACCTCAGTTGTTTGGCTCTGTGGGCCAGGGAAATATCATGGGAACTGCAGTGTAAGTCCTGGAAGACCCCATAGATAAAAGAGCCTCATGACTACTTTAGGATTCACAGAGAGCATTTTTGCTGATATATGGTGCGTAAGACACTGCAAAGGATGGATAAGAGTGATTGTCAGAATGCTTAGAGGACATTCAGGAGTTTTAATTATTAGTTTTTAAGTTTTTTTTTTTTTTTTTTAAATGTTATAGCCATAGTGTAGCTTCTTTGCATAGGACTTGAACTCTGCCTGGGAGCTGAACTGCATGTGTGTTGTGTTATAAGGGTGAAGACAAGCAAAACGTTTTTGTTTGTTAGCCAGATTTGGTTTTCAGAGGTTATCTCTTTCTTCTCTAGCTTCAACTCTATTCAAGTCAAAAGGCTAGGACAATTATTGTGGTGTTAGTAGTATTGCAAGCTGAGACGAAATGGCCAAGACATCCTCAGAAGGTCAGTAATAGAGTACTAGGCTTGAGGGTTTCAGATAATCCTCATAACACAGAGATTCGTGACTGTATGTCTGTGAGGATGGTGGGCTCACTGGCCTGCTCATGATCCATTTGTCAATTTATAGAATCCCATCTTCTGGTTACAAGATACACAAATATGCCTATGACTGGGGAAGATTAAGCCAAACAGGGCCACATGTACTTTCACACTGCAACCAGATGACCTTTATCTTACCCTCAAGGGCAGTGACTGCTGCATGAGGAAACCTTTGAGCAACCAAGAGGCCCTGGAGCCATCAACAGGGACAACAGCTATGAGGCCACACAATCCTCTGCCAGAGCCAAGCATCCCAGGGTTATACAGACAGGACAAGTCATACCATCTCCTTATGTATCAGGGGAGCCTTGACGTGTTCCTACCTGGAGAGAGACCTTTGTTTAGAAAGGAGAGGTCTGTAACAGGCTAAGTATCAGCAGGCTAGGACTATGTAGCTTGGATGCCTTGACTGTTATCCAAAGGGCTTTGCAAGAGAGCAGTGACTGCTCCCTTTCCATGGTTCCTTGACATTCATTCTTTGGCCTCTTTACACCTGAGGAGATTCTAATTGAGGACTAATCACCACAAGATTCACAGCCCCTTTTTCTCTGGCACTCTCTCCAAGCTGTGTTTCTTTGTTTGTAGGCCATGCCCCAGACCTCCACCACCATGAACCCCACCATCCCTGCCACGACAGAGGCCTACACACGGACTCAGTACTGCAAGTGGCCCTGCGAGTGCCCGAAGGCTCCACCTCGGTGCTCGGTCGGTGTCAGCCTGGTCACAGACGGCTGCGACTGCTGCAAGACCTGTGCCAAGCAGCGTGGAGAAAGTTGCACTGAGGCTGACACCTGTGACTTCCACAGGGGCTTGTACTGTGACTACAGTGGAGACAGACCTAGGTACGAAATAGGAGTATGTGCACGTAAGTGATGTACATATATTTTTGACTTAGTTATACATGGGCAGGTCCCCTCGCTCTGAGTAACGGTTGAGATTTATCTCATTAAATACCTGGCTTCTCCATTCATCATCTATTTCCTTATAGCTAGCTTCATTCTCAGGGCAGCTCTCTGGACGAGAAATGACACCTGAATTCTTGCTCTTTGAGTCGGTTGTGGTGAAGAGCAAGGAGAAGCTAGCATTTAAAGGTCTTCAGATTTGCAAGCAGGTGATTCTGCATTCTTTATAACAGGAGGAGGTATAGTAGTGGGGTGGAGATAAACCACAGAATCAAAGAATCTTAAGAGTTGAAAGGGACCTCAAAAGATCATCTAGTGCAATCCCCCTGCCAGAACAGAACTACCTAGAGTAGGTCACACAGGAACTCATCCAGGTGGGTTTTGAAAAGGAGACTCTGCAACCCATCTGGGCAGCCTGTTGCAGTGCTCCATCACCTGAACAGTGAAGAAATTCTTCCTTGTATTTCTTTGGAACCTCTTGTGTTCCAGTTTATACCCTTTGCCCTTGTCCTATCATTGGGCATCACTGAGAAGAGCCTGGCTCCATCCTCCCTACACTCACTCTTTACATATTTGTAAGCATTAATTAGGTCACCCCTCAGTCTCCACTTCTCCAAGCTAAAGAGCCCCATGAAGGAAGGATAGGTATGCAATTGGCTTTAAAGACAAGCAATATGGTCCTGAAAACCATGGCTTTGGCTTACTCCCAATAGGCAATCCCTAGAAAAGATAGCATATGGTATCCTTACAAGAAGGTCAGTAATGAGTTATCTAGCAAAGCTTCTCAGTGAAAAATTGAGGCCTGAGCCTAATCTTACAACAGTTTCAGTCATGTTTCCACTGTGAAATACAAGGATTTGTTCCTGCCTGTCATAACAAAATCTTGGTGGGATGATTCATGTGACTGGGTTGTTTTATTCAAGAACAGATAGTCTTTTATGTGTCAAGAATATATTCTGAGATCTAGAACATGGAGGGAATCTGATCCACTTACAAATCAGTACCCTGAAAATGATAAAAAGGGAAAGAAACTTGGGTACAACCCCACAACTGATCAGGATACTGACTGTTTAGCAAGTTAGAACACATTGGTTATGGCTTTAGATTCATAAACAAGAAAAAGCCATTTACAGAAGGGGTCTTCTAGGCTGGAATATAACTATGAACATGTTACTAACAGAAAATTTAAAGATTGAAGGAAACCTGGAGGAGACTTGATTGTGAGATGAATAGATAGAAAAAATAATCAACAGAAAGATAAAAGGTTACAAACAATGGACTTCAATATATTTAGAAAATCAGAAGTTTCACAAGAGACAAGTCTAAGGAGTAAAGATGTTCAGAGTAGCTGGTAGTTTCTCACAGAAATTATACTAGGGGTTCCTGTTCCTCAGCAGAAGAAGGATAGGAAGTTTAGTAAGAAATGGACTTGACTTTGCATTAGATCAGCCTCAAAAACCAAGTAAAAGTGCTATTTAACCATATTTTTGTAGGATATGGGTAAAATAACAAGAAGAGAAGGTATGTGCAAGGAGCTGGAACTTTAAACAGTGATTTTCAAGATTATAAAAGATCCAAGGTTACGAAAAGAGGATATGAGATCATGCAAATGTATTGTCTGGAGTGTGTGTGGAGCATTCATGGGAGGTCTGTAAGAAGAGGTTGTATAAACATCTGTCAAGAATGACATCGTTACAGCTGGCCCTGCTTTGGGGGAGGAAAACAAGCTGGATGTTGCCTCAAAGCTACTTCAGCTTTCCTAGGCCTCTTTAAAGACCTTCATTTGGCTTCATGTTTATTTATTTAAATGTTTGCTTTCTTAGTTGGATGTTTTGGAGGTTTTTGTAGTTTTGTCATACATCTCAGGCATTCAGTATGCTTGTGGCAACAGGATTACAATGTAGGGAGACTGATCCCCAGCTTCCCTGGTGAGGTCTAGAAGGTATCCTGATCTGCACTTTCACTTCTGCCATGACAATATATCCCTGATTAGGAGACATTTACAGTTATGTGGTGAGGGGCAGGGCATTGTGGTGTGCACAGCTGTGGGGCAGGTGAAGTAGGTCTTTCCATGATTAGGAAATGAAGCATCTTGTATCTGGCTACTGTAGAAAGCTGTGGTCTTCCCCTTGTTTTCAGCATCCAGGTAGATGCATACAACAGAAGCTGCTGACACGTTCTTTCCTGTGCACTGAGTTGTGTCTAGGCTGCATCACTCTACTCTGAATACACCAGCAACTGCCCTGAGCACAGGGTGAGTGAAGGCAAGAGCAGGGTACCGGGCTGGGTGTCAATGACTAACTGCCATGAGGAATGGGCTTTGCAGTTGGGTGCCAAAAGCTAAGTCTAGAGAATCCAGTGCATACAGGACTTCAGAAACAATTCTGCTCATGGAAAATAAAGATCTTGAAAGAGACAGGAACTTGTGTTGGGAATAGGTTGAAACTGTGGCAAATTCAGGCCATATCTGGACTGGCTTTCTGAGGTGTGTCCCAGGATGTGGTCACTTGCACATCACGTAGGAGCCTGCTGAGAGGCACTACAGCTCTTCTTTTGTTGCTGGCTTTTTTCTGCATTGCAGCAGAGAAGGCAGGGTGCTGAGCACATACCCAAGTGGGGAGGCTAGCACTGTGCATGTGAGGCCAGGGATAGGGATATGCTACCAAATTGCCTAATTTACATCCAGATTCATCAAAGTTCTGCCTGAAGTAATTCAACAGCTACTTTTCCTATGTTTGGGGATATTCTCATGATGAACTTGTTGCCTGAGACCTGCAGGAGCCTGAGTTAGTACAGTCCAGGAGGGATATGCTGATACCAAAACACTGGGAAATAGAGCATTCTCTTACACTATCACCATCCATGAGCACACCTAGAAGTTCAAGCAAATTCTCAGCTCTGGCTCCAGTATTGAATGCTGTCTCTTCAATACAAAGGAAATTTTCAAATTGAAAGATTATACTTTTCAATACAAAACCTGAGGTAAGCATGGACTGGAGATCTAGACCCATGCTTCAAATTCCATCAACTGCCTTTTTGTGTGCGTATGCAGAAGAAGGGGTTTCATTTGATTTTTTTCATTCAGCCCATTCTAAAAATAGGAAGCCTTTGCAGAACTTTAATCCAGTATTTCAATTCGTGTTGGCCCTGAAGCAGTCACATGGCAGGTCCATATCCAACCAGAGTTAAAACTTCAGCAACCCGATGGGTGCATGTGCACTGCCTCCATGTGACCAAATGAGAAACTGAAGTTCAGATTTTCCCTTAGAAGATTTCTGCCACTGGTTCCAAGTAACTGCCCATAACTTTTTGAATCAGTGGGATTTCTGTTGATGGGCAATCAAAAAGCTTGATTATTTCTTTCAGTGATTTTAAAATATACATCAAGTACTAATTTTCATGGGTTTGTGTGTTATTTCATTTTCCAAAACACCACAGTCTTGTTCTGTGATAAACTGAGTGGGATCTAGTTGCCTAAATATAGAAATTCAGTGCCATTTCAGGGGCTTCTTTGCTACCATGTCTGGCCTTCCCCTTCTGCTTCAGAAGATATGGGTGTTGTGAAGAGCTGAGCCATCTTTGCAGGTCTGTGTAGTCTTCTACTACATCCCTGGAAACCTCAAATTTCACTCCATATCTGTTTTAATCACTTTGATTTCTCCTATTGCTAATAACTTTTACCAGTATGCCACAACATAAATTTGTAAGTGAGCATTCATGGATAAGGCTTGCTTGATTTTCTAACTTATTTTTACCATGAAGCATTAAAAGATTCTCTGCTTTTCCTTTGCTATGATTCAGAATGAAAGCAGTTTCTTAGACTGTGTGACCACATTTGGCTCAGCACCACGCTGAACACGTCTCTCTGCAGCACTGCCATGTCTTCACATTGTCTCTATTAGTCCAGGGAGAAGCTTGGTAAAGAAACACATCAGCCCTGTGTGTTGCCAGCATTGTTTTAATGGTGCTCTCTGTGTCTTTCTCTCTTTTTCTTTCTTTTCAGAGATTGTCGGTGTAGGATGTGTCCTCAATGGAGTCAGATATAACAATGGAGACACATTTCAGCCCAACTGCAAATACAACTGCACGTGCATTAATGGGGCTGTGGGCTGTATTCCCATGTGTACAAACTCACGTCCTCCTCTTGTCTGGTGCCCAAACCCAAAGCTGATTAAGATGGCAGGGAAGTGCTGCGAACAGTGGATTTGTGATGACTCCAAGAAAATCAGGAAGACGTCTCCACGTCACATCTCTTCTGCAGGTAGGGCAGGAGTGAAACAGACTTCTTTGTCACAGGGCAACTGAAGTCAGAGGGTACAACCAAAGGTTCAGCTTGTACTGCCAGACTTGATAGTCATCTGTTCTTTGCACAGAGACTCCTATACAACGTATGGTGAAGGACAGGATATGCAAACACCAGTAGTGTGTCTGAGCTCCTTAGCATTAATAGGAGATCTATCAATCATGCTTGTGTGATAAAGCCCCCTTTGAAGCACACATCTGCTGGCATTTTGAAGATGTCACAAGTCCTTTTTTTCTTCACTTTTTCTTTTTATTTACAGATTGTGCTCAGTTTAATTTGGAACATGGGCTTTCTGTCTGGGTTATATTGAATTATAGAATCATCTTGATCATTTAAGATCAAGTCCAACCATTAACCTCACACTGCCAACACCACCACTAAACCATGTCCCTCAGCACCTCATATACATAGCTTTTAAGTAGCTCCAGGGATGGAAATTTCACTGCCTCTCAGAGCAGCCTGTGTCAGTGTCTAACAACTTCTCAGTGTAAAAGTTCTTTTTAAATATCCAATCTAAATCTCCCCTGGTGCAAGTTGAGGTTATTTCCTCTTTTCTAAATTCAAAGCATCTACCATGGAAATTGTTTGTGTCTCAAAATGGGCATAACACTGCTTTCCTTTCCTCAATTTTTCTCTTATAAAGAGAATTATTATAAAGTGCAACTAGCATTTATTACATATAATATAATACTGAGCAAGCTTAATGCAGCAGAGTTTTTAACAGGGTTTTGCCTGTGGATTGTTCTGGGAGCTGCAAATTGGTGGAGATTTTGGCTGAGACTGTGAAGGAACCTGACCTGGTGGTGTTGGCTGCTTTCAAAGCAGAGTCCACCCTTTCTTCAAGTGGCCACTGAGCTCCACGAGAGCTATTCAAGCTGCTCTTCCTCCTAGTGAAAGGCTGTGGCTGCTTCCCAAGCCCCTCGGCCACCCCACAAAGGCTGCTGACCACTTTCTGCTACAGAGAATCAATTGAATGAGCTCAGAAATAAACCCTCGTGGTGAGATCAGGTCTCATCCTTTTTCTTTGTTGGCTGGCGAAGGCTTCTGTAATTAAGTGTTTGTGTTGTGGCAGCACCTGGGGGTCTCAGACAAGGACCCCCTTATGTGAGGCTTCCAAGGGAAATAAAGGCATGAGCCCTGGCCCCAGGCACTTGCAGCACTAGAGGGTCTGACACAAGTAGGTCAGCAGCAAAGGGGGTGAGGTGAGGAGGCTCACAAGAATGCTGAGACACTTTGCTGTGATTTAATTATTTGGGTTAGTGACCTGAATGTGTAATGAGCTGGGGAGAGGGTGTTCAGTATGGAAAGCTTCCCCAGCTGAATAATGTGGAGGGTTAATCTGGTCTCTGCAGCATATGAGGGAGAGGATGAAGCCTGGCAGAAGAACTGCATTGTTCACACCTCACCTTGGAGTCCTTGCTCAAAGACCTGCGGGCTGGGCATCTCCACCAGGATCTCCAACGACAACAGCCAGTGCCGGCTCCTGAAGGAAAGCCGCTTGTGCAACCTGCGGCCCTGCGAGGTGGATATAACCGCACACATCAAGGTGGGGACCTCTGCTTCCTGCACCCCTCAGGCTTTGCCTGGACATGGGCTTGGCCTTGGTTTGCAGCATTCAGGCTGTGTTTCTACATGGGCTTACTGTGCTGCAAAGAGGTCCAAAATGTGTCTGCCCCGTGCTTGCATGTGTCGGTGTGAAAAATCTTCCCTTGAGAGTTTTATTTACAAGGAAAGGCAAGGCAAGCCTGCTGTCAGACAGTCCTGTGGCTCAACTACTGGAAAAGCAACAGTTCAATGCTGGTAAAGGCTACAAGCTCTACTTTGCAAGTATTCTACTTGCAGCTTTTAGATTCTCATGTCTAAATGTGTAAAGCTGTCACATTCTCTAGACCAGGGCTGTAAAATGCTTCCTAACGACTTCAAAACCCTTTCAACATCAGGAAGGTGGTTTATACATCTTACCTGAGTCAGCAATGAATACTAACCTGTCTCTTATTTTGTTCTTCTCTGATTCAGCCTGGGAAGAAGTGCTTGGCTGTCTACAGGGCAAAGGAACCAATGAACTACACCATCTCAGGATGTGTGAGCAAAAGTCCATACAGACCCAAATACTGCGGTGTCTGCACAGACAACAGGTGCTGCACACCCTACAAGTCCAAGACTATAGAAGTCAGGTTCCAATGCCCAGATGGATCTGAGATTTCCTGGAAAATCATGTGGATCAATGCCTGCTTTTGCAATCTGAACTGCAAGAACCCCAATGACATCTTTGCTGACTTGGCTCATTACCATGATTACTCTGAAATCGCTAATTAAATTGGCTGAATGCTAGAATTGACTCATTGCTCTGATTTTACAGAGGTTTTAAAATAAAAGGAGAATCTTCATCTGCTGCCAATGTACAATTTGTTTTTTTCCTGATTTAGGATGCTAAATCTCTTCTTTATTTTGCCACACTATTTTTGGAGAGGCCTTGAACAAGCAGGATTTTCAACTGTAACAGACCTCCATCCACTAACAGAAGCCAGAAATTCCTCTGTGGACAGATGCCAGGGTTTAAATCAGTCCTGTTGGCATTGCTGTTTATTAAGGCCAACAGTTTAATTGCCCAGAGGAGAGTACACTAGTAAAACAGCAAAAGTAGAGCTGGTAGTAGCTTAGACATGAGATTCAGACATGGTTACTGTCATTTTTTGGAGAATGTGGTCTAAGCTGGAAAAGGAGCATTGGTGTATATGTTTTATTTTCTACACTAGACTTCAGTCTCTGATGCTGCTGCCCCTCAGAATCCCAACAGCAGCACGTGGATGGATAACAGTGGTTACCACACTGTTGTAAAGGAGCTTTGTAGGCACACTGGACATATATTTACAGGAAAACAAGCCTCATTAGCTCTACTGTTGGTGCAACTTGTAACCAGTGACTTTGACTTGCAGTTTGTGGTGTTAGAGATCCTTTGTTTTAACAGACATTTACAGAAGGATTAGCTGTAGGACTAAGGCAACAGCATTTAGCTTCAGTTCCCTGCCTCTCTGCGAGCTTCAGCAAACTATGTATCTTTACAAAAGTACTTTTGTGGTTACTGTTTAAATATATTGAGGAGGATCTAGATCCTCAAAGGCTTACACCAATTCAGCCCTGTGCTTCATGTTGCCTTAGTTCTTCAGAGCCAGAACAAGGCCCTGTTGTTCACAGCCTCTGTTGAGAGTAAAAACTACTCTCATAGGAACATCTGCACCAGTGCAGGTCTCTACTGGGACTCAAAAGCAGTACCATCAGCTAAGAAGGCAGCAGTAAGTGTGTTGAAGAGGTACCAAGATGGGAGTAGGTGCCTGACCCCTCTGGTGCAGCAGTCCAGGGAAAGGCCTGAAAAAGAGTAGGAGTGGCGATTATACAATTCAAGCTAAACTGACACAGTTTGACACATGTCCTGCTCGTGACAATCATCCTGTTTGGCCTTGTAGGCTGGGACAAGTATAGAGGATGTGATCTGGAAAGTCAGTTCATGCTGATACAAATGGCAAGACTCTTAACATAGCTAATGACCACAGCCACTACCCTGCTACCAGATATCAGTATGATGGCTCAAGCTGCCTTGTTTGGGCACCCCAGATAGCAGGTTATCCACTCACAGAATCACTAAACCTTAAGGGTTGGAACAGACCTTGAAAGATCATCTAGTCCAGCCCCCCTGCCAGAGCAAGACCACCTAGAGTAGGTCACACAGGAACACATCCAAGTGGGTTTCAATGTCTCCAGAGAAAGAGACTCCACACCCCATCTGGGCAGCCTGCTTCAGTGCTCCATCACCCTCTCAGTGAAGAAATTATTTCTTGTATTTGTGGAATACCTTATGTTCCACTTTATACCCATTGCCCTTTGTCCTATCACTGGACATAATTGAGAACAGCCTGGCTCCATCCTCCTGACACACTGAAGAATCAAGTATGTAACTTACAGAAATGCCTTTGTGTGGAGCATTGACTGCAATTTAAAATCATCCTTTGAACCATTTCTATTTGTAGTCAGAAACAGGGTGCAATGCAGTTGCTTTACTATTGACATACACACTAGGATTGTGCTATAATACTCCAGGAGGACCATAATATTCAGAAACACCATCTTGTAAATTAAACCATGAGGTTTTATTTTCTCCTAGTTTTTTGAATGAGGTTTAAGACAAGCAGTTTACTACACTGATGGAAACAGAATGCACTCATTAACTATAGGCACATATCCATACACTTACCTCTTCAAACTGTGACTTTCCAATTTAAACAGTTCTGCAGAGTTATTTCTGTGAGCTTCATACACTAAAATATATGGAAAAATAATTGGAAAACCAGATTGGTTTGGCAGTGTCAGTCTGAGTTACCCCAGCTATGTTAACACATTACCTTTTTTGTACAGCATCAGGGTGAGGTTTTATAGGTGGCATGTTGTTGCTATGCTTTAAAGACATTAAATAACCTCATAAGTGGTAAACGATTAATGAACCTATGACTGACACCTCATTTAGAAGCTTAAGCAAGCAAAAGAAGGTGAAATATATTTGCCACTGACATTTCTTTTCCTTTTTCAACCTCCTCACCTGGCCAATGTCCAAATGAGCAGTTGCAATCTCTGACAAAGCTCTGAACTGGATGACACATAAAATAAAAATAGAGACCCAGTAATGTGGCCAAAAAAAAAAAAAAAAAAAGAGATGCTCTGAGAGCATTTCCTTCAGTGTGACTATTTTGGCAGCCTGGGAAAACCAGGTGTTCCCCAGCTCACATGTATTTGTGGTTGGGTTTTTTTTAAACCCAACACTCTTACTGGACTTGGAAGAGCTTGTCTGGAGTCTATGAGCAAAGTGGAGTGTGTTACTCAATCTGTGTAAGCCTGTCTGCCTTATCAGCTCTCTTGAGGGATTGTAGGAATAACTTGTTTATAGCTGCTATGTAGACAGAAATTGTTCATACAAGGTTACTGAAGACACGGGTAAAAGCACTTATATTAGAATCACAGAATTAAAGAACCATTATTTCACATCCCTGCAATTACAGATCTTCACAGCTAATTCTAACATTTAAAGCTAGGAAAAAACACCTGCAGGCTTTTCTCCCAAATCAAGTTTGATTTTCAGCCTGAAGTAAGATTCCTGTCTCTGTAGAAACCTGAACAATTTGAGTGGCCTGTACAGTGACAGGTCTGAGAAAGCACCCTTTCCTTCAGTGTGCATATTTCTCTTTTTAGGAAGGGAAGTCCTCTACATTTGTAATAGTTTTACAGCCAACTGTGCCTCTGGTGACAGCTTTCAGCAAAGCACAATTTGCTGCTTTCTGTACAGGCACCAGAAGTCTCACCCGGCTTCTCTATCTTCTTCTTGTGCGTGTGGCATCTACCAAGCACATCATCTTGCATGAAGGGCTTCCTGGCTGGTCTCTCAGCCACCTCATTTGGACTAGAGTCTGGGAAATCCATAATTTCCTGAATACACTGCATTTTAAAATGAAATGCTGACCCTGTGCTAGGCTATATTTCTGTAGGATCTCACCTCCGATGAGCGTGGCAGAGAAGGAACCACCACAGCATCAAAGTTTAACATAAGGGATGGAATCCTCCCAGCATTGAAGTTTAACATGGGGAGTTGGTAGTAAAGAACTGTTTTTATTTGGTCACTAGTTATCTTTAAATATAGGTGAAGATATATTGCAATGAGTCTCAATAAATTACAATTTCCTATCTGTAGAGATGCAAGTGTAGACATGAAATAAGGTGAGGGAGACTGATGACATGCATCTCACCCATGTGCAAGGGGCTGGCTGGCACCTTTGCTTGGAGTAGGCTCACCAAGCTCCACAGACAGGTTGCCCGTGCCCTGTGCCAGGGCTGTCCGTGCCTCACCTTCCTGCCCATTTCACTGCATGCAGGGCCCACCACCCCTCACACACACAGAGCTGAGGGCTGCAAAGCCCAGGCCAGGGGTAGCTCTCAATAGCATGGGCTTCACCTAGTGCTGTCCTGCTCCACACCCAGTGTACCAGTTCAGTAAACAGCCCTTCCCTCCCCCAGCCCTCCTCTGTGCACTGACCTTGGCCTGAATACCATAATCCACTTCAGCCATAAGCAATTGCAGAGAGTGACAGGTCATCCAAGGACAATTTTTCCAGCTCTGCTGCAGGTCACATCTCAGCAGGGTGGTGGGATGAAAGAGCTGGCTTCTATCAATTTTCCCAGCCCTTGGACAATTTTGGAGATGCCCAAGGAGTCTGCATCCACTGTCTGATGTACAGTTCAAAGGCACCAGTGCCAAAAATGTGCTGGGTATATGGAGTGAGGGGGCTGCCTCTTTAATTATGTCCAAAAAAACAACTCTCCTCCAGTTCCCAGGAGCTACTGGGGTGAGCAAAGGATCCCCACCCAGACTTGCAGGGAACAGACATTGAACTGTTTAACAGCTGCAATCAGAAGCCTTTCTCTTCTTTCCCCCCCCCAACCCCACTTCCCCCAACAGTGGGTCAGCAGCTGTGTTGTTTATTGAATGAATGGAGCCCTTAATGAAGCAGATAGAAACAGTGAGAGGCTGTGTCTGTAACAAAGGGCTGAGGGGGAAGGGCTGATCCTTTAAAATACCCTGACATCCTTCCCCACAGTTATTTAAATATGAGGCAAAGCAGTGATCAGTTATCAGCAGCAGGCCTATATTTGGCTCAGTGGAAACACTAAATCCACACATCAAATCACCTGTTCACATATACAGACCAGGTGAGAGTTTCGGTTTCAGTGAATGCAAAACAATGGTGCAAAATGGTGCAAAATGGTGCAAAATGGTGCAAAATGGTGCAGGGGGAAAAGCAGACAGTATGTGGTAAGGGGGAGAACTAAGTTGTGAACAGCACTTGTGAGGCACTTCTCCATGTGTTGTGTTGGTAGAAACAACAGATCGTGTTACCAGCACATTGACGATTGTTACAGACAGTCTGCCCAAGATGCAAACCCAGACAGCAAAATGATTCCAGCACTGGAGAGGAAAAAATAAGCAGCTTTTCTAGAAACTGCTTTCTCTCCAGCTCAGTCTATCACTTGCTATACATAACATTAATTATAAACCCTCAAAATGCGTCTAGGTTAAGGTTTTCAGCTGTTTACGTTCTAGAGACTTTTAAGAGAGAAAGCAGCATCCTTCAGCACAAAAGTCCTGCTGCTGTGATGGCATGGTATTGGCACATCCTCTTCCATTCCTTCTCTGCAAGGACAGGGAGGGAGAAAGCCCTCTTGAAGTTTAGCCAGATTTTGGTACAGTAAACATGGAGGCCCAGGCAGAGGTGAAAAGGACTCAAGATTTCAGTAATGACATCACCTCTATCAATGGCTTTGAAGACCACTACAGCAAAGACTGAGATACCATAATGCAGTCAGAAAGCTTCTCAATTCCTGACAACTCATTCTCTCCTCTTCCACCCCCTATAACTCCCCTAAACACATTGTGAGGGTTAAACTGTTTATTCTCTGGTTACTTCCTCTCATCCCTTCTGAATTTCCTCTCTGTCACAGGAACTCTGCACCATGGTAGCCCTTTGTACTTTGAAAAATGTGAAATCCCAGCTCATTTTCTCTGGTTTAATGACACTACAGTATCCAGGCTAATTCTGTCTCCAACAACATCGTATTCAGCTTTTGAAAGCTAGTGCAAGCCACTAGCATCTCTTTAATTACAGCATAAGTTAAAGACATCAGGAGACCCTCACTGCAGGGAAAAGGGAGTCATAATTGCTTATAAAAGGTAAGACAACACCACTCTCCAATGTGCTCCTGCTTTTCTGTACAGGTACACACTGTGCCTTGCCAAATGAACACTTTTTGTTGCAAAGCTGACATTTATAGTGGTCCTAGCAACTCCTCACTGCTCAGAAGTGCTCACAGATGTCTTTGTGCTGCAAAAAGGCTTGGATGCATTTCCTCCCCTTTAAACAGGAATAAATTGCCTGGGCTTGACAGGCACACCATGGCGCCCTTGTGTAAGGAATGATTTGCCATGCCCACAAAAGCTCAGCGAAGAACATAACTTGCCCTTCTTTTGTAAGATGAGCTGGCGCAGGTTCCTTCTGTTTTCACCGACACTGTGGTTAACCAAATCAAGCCCTTCGCTACCATCAGTCCAATTGCAAATGCTGAATCAGCACATCTACCAGAGCCTTAGTTCAAAATTGACAAATACTTGTTTTTCTTTTCCTATTGCAGTATTTTGAGACACGGGAGGAAGAAGCAGCCCAAAACAGTTCCAGCAAAGCCAAGCTCATGTGTTCCTGAAAATCCCAGTATATTAAATGTCACTAGGTAAGTATCTCATTGTCACTAAGGTCTCAATGCAGAAAGCCACCAGTTTGATGGCAAGGATCTGTTCTCTCCTAGCCACCCCCCACTGAACAACATCCATAATCCCAGCCCCTACTAACACATGGGACTCTCCAAACATGCAGGATTTTTCCATGTGGAGATCAGACAGCGTTCACATTACAAAAAAGCCCCCATCTTAAGCTGAAAACGAGTAACTATTTCAGCTTGAAGGACAAATAAATCTATGTTGTCATTCTTTCCTGCACCTTTAGATACCTCTCCCTCATGTGTTTGAGGAGTCCTTTTCAAACTTAATTGTGTACAGTTAATCCTTACTCTTCTGAGGTGAGATTCCTGCAAGAGGCCCAAAAAGAACAGCTTTTAGAAACTCAAAGTGGCATCTGGAATTTCAGTCATGAGGCCCAAACATCTCCAGAGACTGGCAAGGACACAAATGGATTTACAGATAAAGCATACAAGCAGCATGGCATCAACTCCAGTGACTGTATGGGCCACAGATCAATGCAGTAGACAGTATTGTATTTAGGGAGACAAAGACAATTTCAACCACAAAATTAATAGTACTCTAGATAAAGTCATCTTTACATATATATATGTTAGAGCAAAATTGTCCTTTAGTACTTTGAACAGCCAATAATACGTCAGTCTCTTGTGTTTTCTTAGTATAAATAGGAGGCTGGAGTGAAAACAAGTTCTGAGCACAAAAGAAGGGAACAGCAGAGATGTAAGCAAAAGGGATTCCATTAACACAAAGGGTGTGCAAGACCATACTCTAAGATTACTGTACTGGTAAAACATTAAGACACCAGACACTGCAAAGTTACAAATTTATTTGTTTTGAAATAAATACAAATACTTCATTAAGAAACTTTTCTTGATAGACTTTACACAATAGCTTTATTCTTTCTGGAAATTGTCTGTTCTTCCCACAAACCATTATGGATATTCTACACAAGAGCTGAAGTTAGTCAATATAAAGTAACCTAGATTGAGCTCTTCTGAACAAGCAATCCCAAAGTATTAACATTTGCTATTTAACTGCTCAGCATTTGAGTTTTCTTGTTTGTGTGAGGATTGCAATGCAGCAGGTATGCACTGGAGCTCAGGAAGTCCTCTCCCACTACCTATGGAAGGACAAACTGAAGAACAACACCCAACTGTGAAAATCTGACTGGTGGAAAGGTATGAAGCCACTAGCATCAAAGAAAGTAACCCAAGGTATCTGAAGGCTACATAAAGATGCAGAACCAGCCAATCATTTGATTTATGCAGCCATTAAACACTGTCTTTGACATACAGTGTTGCTGCTCCACCACTTTGTGGAAAACACTTCTCAGCACCAGTGACATCTGAGTTTCAAATCTAGTAATTAGTGTCAGTTGAATGTACAGTGTAGCTAATCACAAGCCATCCCACAGTTATTCATCTCTCCTGACAGAGAACAGCTGGATCTGGCTTCACTTACAGAATTCTGAATTTAATCACAATTGTGCTGGACACAAAAACTTGAGCTGCAAAGACAAGAAGCTTTCTGAAGGAAAAAAAAATAAAAATCAAGCTGTTTCTCCTTTGCTGGCATGTACAGCTACCCTACTTGTTACATCTACACCAGCTTCTGTGATATGGCAAACCCTTCAGCCCAAGGGCCCAAACAGAAAAATGTTACCTTGCTTATTAAATTTAAATCCTCTCCTCATCTGGCTAAGCAGGTTTTTGGGTCTAGGAAGTGAGGGGGGGGAGGGGGAGGGGAAAGGAAAGGAAGACTGAAACTAAATCTCAAAAAAATGAAATAAAAAAAAAAGTAAAGATTTAGTTTGTCTCAAAGTCACATTAAATCTGCCTATTTTAGTAGCATATTATTGTACATAGGAAAACAGGCTTGAATACTAATGAATTAGAAGGCCTATAAATGCACGATACATTAACTTCTCTATCATTTGAAGTCAAGCTATATACAAAGAATTCAACTCCAGCTTCAACATGAGGCCATAAAATATTTGTTTCATTTCCTTTTTTAAAAGCCATCTAGAATAGTGATTTTTTTTCCTCCCCCTCTTTGAAACTCATCTCAAATTGTACCAGTTTACTTCAAGACGAGATAAAGGGGCGTGTAACATGATTTTAAAGGAGGATATTAAGCAAGTCTGGTTTGACTCTGAAGTGTTTACAACCACATCAGCTTTTGGCAAGTATCCTTTAGAATTTGGCATCCATTGAAGGAGGGCACAATAGCAGCAACTGTCTGAGTTACAAGAATAACGATAGAGCAAATGAGATGCTTCTTTTCTTTGGTCCCTGTCAGACCCTGGTGAACAGAGTTCATCCTACAGAATAGCTTGAGATTAATAGCAGTTACGTTTTTGTGATACACAGGGGGCATCCATTACTTTTTCACACTGTGACCAGTTTAAGCCTCTCACAGTCATCTAACAAGACACTTCCATGGACTTGGGGCTGGATTGTTCAGCGTTGCTTGCCGAGTTGGGCGTCAGCTCGATGCGCGTGTCTGTGTGGGAGCGGTTCCTGGCACCATCCCCGGTGTGGGACCTGCTTCTTGTTCCCTCCCCGGTGTGAGACCGGCTCCTCTGGCCTTCCCCAGTATGAGATCGGCTCCTCTGGCCTTCCAAAGAGGTTACGCTGGAGCCAGAAGCAGTGCGGGACCGCATCAGCCGGGTCATGCTTGCAGAGGGGACTGGAAGAAAAGTCTTGGATTAATGTTTGGCTTCCTGGGCTTGGAAGGAAGCCCCTGCCTTCCTCTCCAGCCCTAACCACCCTTGGAGAACTCTTCAACCTTGGATACATACTTTCCATTGTAACCATACTTCACTTGCATAAGTACCACTACTCCGGGCAGAGAGTTAATGAGCCCCAACTACCAAGGCAAAAATCGGTAGCCAGGGACAAAGGATTCATGACAGAGCTTTATAGCTTGTTGCTGTGGCTGCAAGAATCCAGAGGAAAACTAAAGAGCCTCATCAGACCTCCTGTTACATTCAGATGTTTAACCTCTGCTAGCAGTCCAGGTTAGTAATTTATCTATGTAACAGCAGCTGCCAGAAGCACACACGGGAAGGACAAACAGCCACAAATCAAGGAAGTCTCTCGACCAAGGTGGTTTTAAACATTAGGATCGTTATGTGAATCATCTTGTGGTGCAATGAAGGGACACTATTACAAATATTCACCTTAAAAATAGCAAGATAAAGTAACACAGATACTTGCAAGTATAAGCTGTCTACAAAGATCTCTTATTTAGGAAATTAACTTGATCTGAAAGCCTTTCTGCCCAGACACCACAGGTGAGGTTTTTTTCCCCCCTTTGCAAACACAATCCAATAGGGAAAAGATTACACATTGGAAGACTGAGTGCTTAGATATCCAACAAACTTTGGTAGCCATGTAAGCCATTTCATAAACCCAATACTTACTGTATCCCATTCCCTGAACAAAGTATTTGAAAGCTTCTGCAAGCTTGGCAGGCTGCAAAAGAAAGAACATTATTGGATGTAGTACTCAGCAAGTTAGTTACATTACAATGTTATAGATGCCTTGCCTTAACAGGGACATCTTAAATATTCTTAACTCTCTAGGTGCTACTGACTGTCTGAATTTCATTTACCTGAGAGAATTCTACCATCTCACTGCCTGTTCCACTGACCCATTATTTTACCAAACACGCATTGGAGAATGAGATTCCCAGAGAAGTGACTACAAGTGGTCTAAGCCTGGCTCAAACTTTGGCTCACTTGCCTCAGTAACTGCATCAGCAAAGTAAAACAACAAAATACAATATACAACAGAGAGGGTCAGTAACTGAGCATTTCCTATGGTCAGAGAACAAATTCAGCCAGTCAGATCTGACAGTTATAGTTACAGGGCAAAAGAGGCTCAGCAGGAATATGCAAACACAATTGTCTATGACATTCTTGCAACAAGGCATTCATTTTTCTCTGCTGCTGACAGTGGCCAAAGAAGGCTCAACATCTCAGCTCTTGCACATGTCATTATTGCCTATATTACTTTGTATAGTTCTATCTGATTCAGTGCCAAGAATGCACCTGACATAACTGAATCAATGCATATACACCTGTGTGCCTTTAAAAAGGCCTTCTCCCTGCTCCCCAGCCCTCTTAGAGCACACACTGCCTGTGGAGAGATCTCAGCTGCAGGAAATTACAAATTCATAGTTTTCCTTACGTTTTTGAAAACCACATTATACTGCTTAGAAATCTTTTTAGATGTCAGATCCTACTCTAAAGCTGATTCACAGGTCAGAATTCTTAGTGAAGCAACACTAGGGCATAGTTAAGTTTTAACTTTCCCAGCCTGGTTTTACTAGCTGTCTTGGAATTTATGCCTAAATGCATTTTTCAGAAACTCCTCCCTCAGTCAAGCCGAGTCTGTGTTCAAGAACATAGTGTTGTTATTTCCTGCCTCTCACTTTCCTGATCTATACTATAAATAATCCAAATAAGAATGTTTTCCAAACACTAGAGCTCAAGCCTTAACCCATGTTAGCTCAGCAGACAGGCATAAAACAAATACCTCTACCATTCTCACCTCAGACCTTTACTTGGTTAAGACTTAGAAGAAATAATATCCCCTCCCAATCTTAACGCTTCATTGGTCTTTAAAGAAAAGAAGAAAGCTCAGACGACCGACTGACATCATTATTCATGAAATCATAGCCATCCTTTTGGCTGACATTTGGGAACAGCAAGTACCCTACAGGAGAACACCAATTTATTGCTGCCCGACAAGCTGCAGAACAGGATTAGTAGGATTTCCGTCAGCCAAATCCTACCTGGGAAACTTGAGGGAGCCCACCGCAATCAGCCATCTGAAACAAGGATGGGAACAGCCAGTTAGTGTAATGCCAGAGGAACTCATTTATGCTCAGGGTATATTACAACGACCTTTTAAGCTATCTGGCAGAAAAACACTTCCTTTTGTTGTGCAAGTAACAGTCATGTAGATGGATGTGTCAAAATAAGCAATTAAATGTTTAGAGAAGCCAGGATTGCATCCCAGAGAACCCCAAAGTGTCCTGATGGTCAGGCAAAGCATCAGCTGGAGCCTTACAAATAAACAGGTTGTTTTATTAGGCAAAGATTGCCACTTTCTTAGAAACTAGCCAATTAGTCCCAGTCACAAGTTCAACTCTGAGTTACCATAATGTGACTCGATATTGACCTGAATATCTGATAAACAGGGGAGAGCGAACAAACACTTAAACCTCAGAGGTGAGAAGGGAAAAATGATTTGCTGAGATTGCAGATGGCAAGCATCAGTCTGACTTGCCAAGGGAAGCAAGGAAAGCCAAATTAGAAAAGCTGTCTTGAGTGCACGCGGTATTTTTGGAGCACTTTGTTTTTCCTGTCACTCCACCCCTCAAAGTCAACACAAAAAAACCAGTCCTCTTCCAAGGAATATCACAAGCTGAAAACAGTTGAGTTGTAAATTACAGGAAACTCCAAATCCTATCTAGGATTAGTTAGCAGCAAAGCAGGCCTGTAGCAGGATCTGGCATCCACCATATCCCTGGATTGGGCAAAGGCCATAGACAGAGGATCTGAGATAGTGTCAGTTTTTTTCTTTAGGGTGAGTCTCCCATGGCCACATGGTAAGTCAGCAGCATAGCTCTTCAATGATAGGAAGAAAAACATTTTTTAAATGGTGTTTATTACCATTTTCACTGATGAGTTCAATAAAGAGCTATGCAGTACAGGTCCTCAGCAGAAGCATGACAAAACTTGTTTCACTGTTTGCACGCTATTACATTCATTCTTTATTACTTCATCAGTAAGGAGCTGAAGATTGCACACATACTCTGAATGCCAAGTCTCAGCCAAAGCAAGTGCATGATCTTTTGCTATTTGGAAGTGCCTTTTATCAACTTTGAGGAAAATAAGAGTGATTTCCAACAGTAATATGTCCTAGACTGTGCCCTCAAAAGGCAGGATGACAATCATGGCTGACAGATCACACTGCTGTTGGACAGACAAGCAACAGAATGACTTGGTTTGCACTTCCACTCTGCTGATGGCTTCTTTCCAGTCTTTCAAAATACCTCAAGATCAGCTTTGCCAGCTCTAGTCAAATTCATTATGGGTATGTGAAATACTGAGCATTTCAAGTCTCACCGCTTCTGTTTTAAAATGGAGAAGCTGAGAAATTCTCAGTTGTTAACCTTGACAGGAAGGCCTTAGTCCCATTTATCCACTAAAAAACTGAAGGAACTGCTTTTCCACACCAGACCTAGATTCTCATCATGTTATCTGTACTGCAGTACATCACTGTGGTTCTGTTTTTTTTAGTGAAAGCCATCTGGTTTTAAATGAGGGGGAACATTAATTAAAAAAATAGCTTTTGTTATTACCTTAAGCAGTGTGGTCCTTGTTGGGTCCAGCTTTGAGTTGCATTCAACCTATAATAAAAAAGCAGCAGCATAAAGCATTATTCAATGGATTTTAATTATGAACTGCTGGATGGAAACAGATTAAACACCTTGTTTTCTGGCTTAATACAGAATAAACTGAGTATTTTAGGCTCATGTATAAAGACCATATGTATATAAATACATGTACAAATCTTTCAACCCAAGTAAGGTCAGTTCCCATTTCTAACTGTATTCTTTTCCACGTTCAGACAAATCCATTAGTTGGGAATTGGAGATTTGTATCTGTTTCTCAGACTCTAATGGCAACAAGTGTTGTTTATCTTGTGATCTGGGGTCATCTGGTAGTGTCCCAAGTGGTGAGTAGCCATATGGCCACAGGCCAACAAGACTGGGCATGCCCATTAAGGCACAACATTTGAAGTCATCCAGTCATCTGGGGTGACCTATAATAGTCAAAAAGAAGCTCCTCGCTTCCATAGTGACCCAGGGGCACAGCTCCAACACCCACCAAGTTAAAACACCAGCAACAGATTCCTCTCTAAAGGAAAATATTTGCGGTTCACTAGAACTGCTGTGGCGATGGTTCCTAGCACAGCAGCCATCAAACAATAGTGCTCAGACACGGGGGACAGGCAGCGAGGGATGAATGGCAGCTCTCCTGCAGCCTCAAAGAGGAGAGCCAGCTGGGCTGGCTTGCTAGCCAGGCTGGGTCACTAGCCAGCCAGTAAGGCTGCCGTGCAGGCCTCCCACAGCTCCTTGGCTGGCCCATTCACCAGTACAGGGGCCAAGAGGGTTTGATATACACACCACAGCATCAACTGCCGGTGAGCTATCGCCAACCACGAGGAGCACAGGGCATCTGCAAAGAAGCACACAGAAGAGGTATTATCTCTGATCTGGCTTGGGCTCACCCTAAGCTGCATTTTGTGTGTGGCTGGAAGGATGAGACAGTTTAGTGTACGAAAATAGTTGTTTGTTTTCCAGACACCTTAAACACATCAAGTGCACCATACTAACTGCAGGTCTACTCGTGTACTCTGATAACCTGCCTGAGAACTTGCCCTTTTCTCCTCCTTGTAGCAATCAGACCTTCTCAGTGCCATTATTTCTTTCTTTGTAAGAAGTAGAACACAAGCATCAAAGTTTCACCCCTCCTTGCTAAGCCCCTGAGCTCTAGTATTGGGACCCATACATCCAGTTTTGCACAGATTGGCAAAGGAGCTGAGTCTCAAAGACTCCCATGTGTAAACAGCAGCTGAGAAGAGGGCAACTTGACAACTGTCACACTGCACAAGTTGCAGCACAAATGAAAAGCTATTTACAGAAGATCTAGCAGATAGTCATGGAGACTCCTTCTTTGGAGGTTTTAAAAAACCACCTGGATGCATTCCTGTGTGACCTGATCTAGGAAAGGCTTGCTTTAGCACAGGGGTTGGACTAGATCTTTAGAGGTCCCTTTCAACCCCTTTCACCATTCTGTGATTCTCATACCTGCTCCATCTTTCTGAAGATTTTTTTTGTTTGAGTTTGGTTTTTCTTTAAACGGTTTTGGGCAGTATAGGTACAGCTCAAGTGCATTTAGAACTATGATTTCCACTAACCACAACATATTTCTGGATGAAGCTAAGTACATCTGCTTTACTGTGTAAGCCCAAGTTTGCAGATATACACTAACAGGAACTATTTAAACTTTCCATTTCAGCTCATATGACTGAAATCTGAAGAGGGAAGTCTTACCAGTGGCATCACTGACTTGCAGTAACGTTAACTCCTACACAAAGTTACAAGATCATTTTCTAGCACATAAGCACATTCAGCTACAGCTCTGCAATGCACCCACTGATCACTTCTCTTAGCTCACATCATGTACAGGTCAACTAGTAGGAAATAAAACACTTACTGAAGGGTGACCACATTTATTCCAGGAACTGGGCGCTCAATCTCTAGGTCTCGCCGACTAAAAAAAAATGAAGACAAAGGCTCTTGATACATTGACATTTTACAGATACATTCAGATTATTCTAGTTTAGAGAAAGCAGAGACACTCTTGTAAATTAATTTAATCTGATATATGTTGTAGCCCTTAGACTGAAGTATCCATGTCTTAGTTTAGTCCCAGCATACCATCTTGCTGCCCACAAATGCAAGAGGTCCTTCTCCCAAAGCAAACCACCGGAGATCCCTAAAGGCACTATCAAACAGAAACTGATATGGAAGACAAGTAACTCCACCACACAAGGAATTTCCTTTAAGATCTGGACAGTCTCTTAAAACACTTTCCAGTTAGAAATCAGGTAAATGTATTTACCTGTTGTAAGAGTTGACAAAGAGGTGAAGGTTGGTTTGATTCATATCATTAATAATATGCTGACGGTAAGTATGGATCAGGTCATGGTTGCTGTGAATCTCTTCCTATAGTGGAGACAGAATCATTGAGAAGAGGGACTATTTTGTGAAAGGATCTGAAGATGTAGCACAGCAGTCATGTATCAGGCTCATTGCTACACAGCAGGACTGCACTTATAGGGAAGGGTCAACTTCCAGAACATAGTGGTGTCACCCATCATTAACATTAGCCTGACTATTACCACATCTTTTGCTTTAATACTTCAGTATGATGGAATGTAAGATCTTACAATTGCAAAACATGTAGTGCAGTCAGAAGTGTGAGGTTTTTAAAACAAAGATGCAGGGTAAGAAGCTCAATAAGGTAAAGCACACGTTGAAAGTGTACAAATATACATAGTGGGGAACTCAATTTCACAATAATAACTAAGCTTCAAGGACTTCAATGACATCTGCAAACAGCTTGGTTCTAAAGTCTTTACAGATTAGTTTTTTCTAGCATGGCATTTTATGTTGCTTTTACTAATAGTTTCAAGCACAGCAAAGCAGCCTCAGAAAACAGTATAGCACTTGACATTAAATCAGGATTGCATGAAAGAGCACCATTAGCACCAACAGCCAGCTTTCCCTGCATACAAAAAAATTTTGAGCACATACAATGCTTATATTCATGTTTAAGTGTTGACTCTAAACAAGGAGCAGCCCCTGCTAGAGCTGTCATGACTGAGATGTACTTAAGTTGTCAGGACAAAGCAATCCTCTGGGAGCACATCACCTCCAAAATAATGGAAACACAAATATGAGTCCTATCTCACTGTTTAACTTCATATTTTGCTGTTTAAGTGATGGCCTCTCCCCTCTTCCCAGCCCCAATATGTAAACACAGATGGCTGAGAAATCTTTTAAACATTCTTACCTTTCCAAAAAGATGTGAAATGACCATGTCTGGTAAAGCATTTGTCCAACCTGAAATCTGAACAGTAAGATTCTCAATATATCTGATATTACAATAATCCCTGAATAACTGAAACCTTTCAGTTACCCATAAGTAGATCACTTGATGCTTCTGTGCTGTCCTTATATGTGTGATATCCTGCATTGATATTCTTCCCCCTTTATGCCAACTAAAACACCATTAGGGGTTGTTTGAGTCATTCTTGTCTTTACTAATGCAGTTATATAGGGAGCATACTATTAGTGGCACCTGAAAGAATGCTATAGCCCAGCTCCAGAAATATTCTTATGTTAGAAGGCTGTCATTACATTTATTACCACCCTAGACACTGTGTGGTTAAAAGATAATGCACTAATTTTTGTATTTCTCAGTTCGTAACAACTGTCATTCACTTAAACATGACCCTGAATGACAAAGTGTCTTTCATCAGTTTACTGTCAAAAACATTTTAACAGATTAAACCTGAGTGATGTGTAAAGTAGCATTTATACTTATTTATATATAATGCTTCCAGGAAGCTTTTTGAAACTGGTTCTCAGCTCCTGTTCTCCCACTGCAGTCGCTTAGTAACTAAGAGATACAGTTAACAGTAACTTCCACGTATATGAACACTTAGGTCTTGTTGTACGGACAATCTGTCCACAGTTACCACAGCTAATGCCTTTTCCTGAGTCCTTTTGGCATCTAAGATTTAGATAGATGACAAACCTAGAAGTTGTTGTTCTGAACGTTTTTCTGTGCTCTAGTTCACTTTTTGGGCTGGGCTGTTAAGCAAAGCCATGAGCAAGAACAGAATGAATGTTACTCTATGCTTGAAGTTTACTTGAAAGAAAGTTGGACACAGGATAGTGTCAGAACCAAGTTAAACTACATCTTCCCCAGCAGTTGCTAGCTCTTAAGAATTGTCCATACCCAGTAGCTCCATTATACCACAGGTATCTGTTTCCTCAAAGCACTTATTTTTATCACTAACCCTGCAGGAAGTATGTTTGAAAATGGAAGAATAAACCCCACAGGAATTAGCCTGGGATATTTTGTGTCTGCAGCCATGCTTTGACACTCAAGCTTGCCTAGCTCCTCATACTTGATAAGCTCACAGTCTGATTTAATTTTCTAACTTTAAAATGTTTACCTTAGTTGCTGCCCAGTCCATCCAACCTTCAGCACATGGGTTTACATTAATGAGAACTAATCCCTCCACCATCTCTGGATGGTTTAACTGCAAAAGAAAAGGTTTCAGATTCATCACATAACTTGCTAATTTAAATTTAATGCTGACTGTCAAGGGTATCTCCTGGGGAGGAAGGTGGTAGGTCTGGTTTTATCTTGCACAAAACAAGCACATGTATGGAAAAAAAAAAAATCATTACAACAATTCAACTGAGCAGCTGGAGAACATTAAGATTTAACTTCTTCTCCACCCTCAGTTTAAATAGAGAACTCCCATTAAAAAAACCTTCTGCAAATTAACTGGGTAGAGCTCAGGCTTTAAAATGGAAAGTCTAGGTCTTCTGGATTAGCTATCCCGCAGACTGTGGTATTTCACTTAAAAAGCCTCACTGCTTACTTAAATGGGCATGGCAGAGCAGGAATTCTCTGCGCACACTGCAGGGGCAACAACTCATCAGGGAAGTCAGGCTCGAGGGTTAAGGGTAGCTTCACAAAACTTACAGCAAATCTGGTTAATATGTAGGCTCCAGCTCCAGTTCCCATTCCTATAATGGTCTTCAATCTGCACAACAGCAAAAAACGGAACAGACAAATGAGTAAGACAACCCCGAAAATAAACCACGCCGCACCAGCAGCCTTCCTCTTTTTCATGCCAGTGAGCAGCTACAGAAGAGTGGGCTGCAGCTCTGGTAGGCTATGGAGCCTCAGCAATGGCACCAACCCCAGCTCCAGCACCAGCAAGGAGCTCGACACAGCAGCTGCTTTGTTTCTGGCAGATTTGCAGGACACTGGTCCTTGCACATTGCAGTGCAGCAGTAATTCTCACTTATCCTTATGTAAATATACTGATCAACCATTGCATTGTTCTGATCCTGGACAGAAACAGTTTCTGTCAAAAACTTAAAAGATACAATGCTGAAACCTGCAGCCTAAATACTAAGTTTCCATCTCCCTAAGGCTTCTCCCTGCCCTTCCCAGTACAGTTAACTGGGACACTGATTCCTCTCTAACAGGGGGCTGGCAGGGAAATCTCTGATGCTATCCAGCCACTGAGGTGATTCAGTTTAATCTTCATAGCCAAACAAGGCAGAGACACAAACCAAATATTTGCATTAATTGAAATGGGTTTTAAAGCATCATCTTCAAGTGACAGAAAATACAAGTAAGGGGAAGACTAGATAAAACCAGTCAGAAAAACAGGTTATATGATGCTTTTAGGAAAATACCCAAGGACAGTTTTCATTTTCATTAGCAGTATTAAATCAAGGCTTTCTAAATACACTTCAGTTTAATTGATTTTCAAGGTACTGGCATTATGTTAGTGTTTTTTGTCAGTTTAAGAACAGAATTGGCAACCCTGTGCCTTACACTGGGTATTTCAAAAAAGCACCTCTTAAGAAGGTACAGTGAGGTAAAGTGGTTCCAAGTACTGTAATAGCTGGTTAGAACTCAACAATGTCTAAACTGCGGTGCTAGTCTGAGACTGAAACCCCCAGCAGTAGTCCAGTCTGTCACAGAAACTTAAGGGCTAGAAAGGACCTCAAAAGACGATTCAGTCCAACCCCCTGCCAGAACAGGACCTAGAGTAGGTCACACAGGAACTTATCCAGATGAGTTTTAAATGTCTTCAGAGGAGACTCAACAACCCATCTGGGCAGCCTGTTCTGGTGCTCCCTCAGAGTGAAGAAGTTTTTCCTTATGTCTCTTTAGAAACTCTTAAGTTCTAGCTTGTATTTATTGCCCCCTTGTCCTATCACTGGACAATTATTGAGAACAGCCTGGCTTCATTCTCCTGACACCCACCCTTTATGTATTTGTAAACGTTAATGAGGTCACCCCTCAGTCTCCTCTTCTCCAAGCTCAAGAGACCTAGCTCCCTCAGCATTTCATCAGAAGGGAGATGCTCCACTCTGTCTTTGTGGTCCTGTGCTGGCTGTCTGTTCTACATGTCTGCCTAAACCCAAATGCCACATTTTCTCTGCTTGGTCTGAAAATCTCTTGGAGATGCCTATCTGCACTCTTCACTGTGTACCAGGAGCACCAACTCCACAGAGAGGGTACCTTTCTCAACTATGGCTCCACATAAAACTGTGCTTTAAAAAGGAGGACACACACCTCAACTTGTTACAGGTAGACAGAGGAACACTGCCACTAGGTCCTTCAATACTGGCAATCTGCCATCTGCTACTGGTAGCAGAAGCTTAAGGAGGCTGGACTGACCCACTAAGACACTCAAGCCACAGAAATAAAAGTGTCTTCAGATGGGATCATGTTTTTTCTGCTAACCACAGGAAAACGTGGGTTGTTACAGTGGGAAGAACAGATTGTCAGTGCCTTGCCTCTGTGAAGGGCAACTCAAAATAATGGAAGCCCCTAAATTAGGCACATGGGATTTCACTCAAAAGTTGCTTCCTGTTTAAAAATAAACAGGCATTTAAAAAAAAAGGTCAAAACCCAAGCTCTTTCAGAAACAGAGGCAAGAGTGATGCATCTATGACAGGAATTATAAACCAACCACAACTATCATTCTAGCCCACAAAATGTCAGATAAGCAAATACCCACACTGCCTCGCTCAGTGTGTCAGAGACAGTAGAACAGTGGAAGTAAAGTAAATAATTCTGCACTCACCCAAACTGTTTCAGGATTCCAGGAAGCATTTCAGCCAGCTGATCCATAGAGGGATACACATACCTACAACAAATATGCATTTGTTGAGTTACTACACCCCTTTCAGTGGAGTAGGCCAGGATATTTACAGACACAGAGGTTACTGTAGATTTTATACCAAATGTGCTCACTGCAAGATCATTGACAGCATGAGCTGAATTTTAATCGGAAGCAAGCACACAAGTCATTTAGCTGAACCTATACAATATTTCATGTGAGTTACAGGATGATAGATGCCTGGTCCCTCTGAGAACAAAACAGACCATAATGAATCTCTTCCAAGAAAAGTTTCACTTAACTCAAGAGGCAAGTTTCCAACCACATTCACCACATTTGTACTTCTGGTCCACCACAAAAATGTTTCTCCTGTGTTGCAGCATCAGACTACAGCAGCGAGATCTACATCTAGATCTTTGGCAAACAATCTGCATGCATGTTTTTAGGGACACTCAAACTACCTCAGGATAAATAAGGATAGTTTTCTAATGGAGAAAATGAAGGCATAGAAAGAGCTACAAAGCTGCTGAGGAAGTTCAATAAAAACAGCTGTTGGTTAATGTTCCTGGTCTTCTACAAAGCAGAAACAAAACCGAGGGAAGGAAATTCTGAGCAAAATCTCAACTAAGCAGCACACGGAAAACACCACCACTCAAAAAGTAGCTGAAGAACATCTGTCTAGGATGTATCCAGATCTCTGCCTTCCATTAGGACTACACCTAATGATTCTCTACTTTAGTTTCCAAAGTAAAGCCAAACAAAAAAAACAGTGCAAAACTTCCCCCCCCCCCTCAGATTTTCTAGTTGTGAAACTAAACCATATCACAACAAAAGCTAGTGTCACCACAACAGCTAGGACTTAACTTGAGCATGCTGTTCTCGCAGCTAGAGGACTGGGCGAGATAATACAGCTTTGTGTACTGTCACCAGGATGTTTTTAAGCAGTGGCCTTTACTAGCATAGACCATGATGGCTGCCCCATGCAGCTGACAAAAGTGTTAATGCCTGTTCAGGACACAAGGGTTAAGACGATTCAAACAGATACAAAAGAGGTGACTGAAATAGCTACGTAGGCTGCTCTGGTAGACAAGTCAGCCATTGCAGTTTACACTAGTTGAGAACCTGGCCCATCATGACCTCCTCAGCATCAGATCAGCTTAAAAATTAAGAAGGAAAACAGACTGGCTCATGCAATACGAGTACATATAAGCTCCTTAACACGTAGTTCTTACAGAACAACTGTCCCTTGCCTTGTGTAGAGGGTTGGCTTCAGCATGTCAGCCACTCCCTTCCTCAGCTGAGGGGCATCTTAAGGAAAACCTTTCTTATTTGAAGTAAATGAGACAAGCATTTTGGCAAATGGTACATAAGGTTTCCAAGACTTACAACATCCTACACCATATACACTTTGGTGTATGTAGCTATTTGTGATATTCTGTGGGGCTACAGCATTTTGTTACTGTCCAAAAACTTGGATTTTTCCAAGTGAGTTATAAAGTTTATCTACCAACATCTACCATGCTGTCAGTCACCTCGAAAACCCATGAATTCAGGAAGGACACTATCTAGTGGCTTATGCCTATCTTATTTATAGCCACAATCTGGAAATGACATCCTGAATACAAAACTAAAGAAGGTAACTTGATATTTAAATTGACAGATGTAGACATCTGTCAAGGAACTGCTTTACAAGCAGTCTAATTTTCATGTATAAACCACAAAATTACTGCCCTAAGCTGGCACAATACAACAGAGCTCCCACTAACTCCAATACCTCAGAAATAGCATTAGAATTTAAGTTCAAAAGCCAGCTACTGTGTTTTCTGCAAATGCTCTTTAATTCAACAATAGATTGAGACTCGTTCAGAAAGAGTAACTCTGAAAGCATGGGCTGCTTCCCTGACAACTCACCCAGTTTGGAAAGATGGTGCTCCATCCTGCTGACCTGGTGCATCCACATGGCAGACTGCAAAGTGCTGGGTGATTTCCTGCATATCCTCAAAGTTGAAGAGAGGATTGAAGCAAGTTTTATCTTGAGAAGGAAAAGAAAATATGTCATAATTATGCTGAAAGGAAACAGTAAGTTTGCAGCTATAATAAAACTATTTATTATCCTATCCTACAGGGTAATGTAAAGTTGGTTCAATCAGGTGAGCTATATTACAGTCTGGGAAAAGTGTCAGTACTTTATTTCCAATACGGAACCATCAGCAAAACCTTGCTACAAAGCAATTTCTTCAAGCAACTTGGCAGGAAAAAAAACCTGAACAGCTCCTTCCTCATGGCCAGCTACAGTTTATTATTTTGGAACCCACCAAGAGTACTGACTTGGTACTCTAAAATCTCAAAAATTATTTATGCAAAGTTAAAAATACTAAAATAGTGCAGTCAGGAATATTTATCCTTGGTTTTGGCTTAGATGAAATTATCCATTTAGTTGTCTGGCCATTTTGCTTTGGATTGTGTGAAAACAGATGGATGAAAAGAGTATCCAAGACTGAGATTGTGACTTGTGCTTTTGCCCAAATATTACAAGATAAACATTACACGAGCAGCTGCTGAAAGCAGCTCAAGACAAGAATGTCCTTCTGGGATACTCAGTACTGCAGATCCTCTACTTTGAAGTGACTTGATTGCTGATTTTTAAGCAATATTAATTTGGGTAGAGCACAGGATTATATTTTCCTCCTGGAATGGAAAACATGAATTCTGAAACACCATCTTTGAGATGCCTAGGAAACTGTTTAATATTCTGTGCAGGTTTCCGAATTTCTTCAACTACAATAGACAAACGAAATCATTGCAGAATAAAAAAACCTCACTTTTAGCTAAAATCAGCTTTAGAAGAATATGCAAGTTTGGAAAAAGTTTTTTCTCTTCTCTTTGAAAGGAGAGGAAAATCTGTTCACAATAAAGGCAGATTTAGTAACTCCAGAAAGAAGAAATGTCTTAGTCAAAAACTTAAGCTCTGCCCTGATCCACTAAAAATCCAAAATAAAGTAAGTGAGTTGCACAAATTTGTCTTATGAGTAATAACTGCTCCTCACCAATAGCCAGCTTTTAAAGTTCTGCAGGTTTTTTTATATGTGAATATTGATAACTGATTAAGAAGCAGCAAATGGTACTAGTGAAACAAACAAATTAGAGCAGTTGGATATTAGCTCATTATATTCTTGGATATGACAGATTAGATAAAAGGGATTTAAAGTTATTTTCTTAATACTGGCAATGCCAGCACTCACTTTGTCATCCTAATTTGACATGTAATTCATATAAACCCATGGCAGCATAAGACTGGTTATCAGACAGCAGCCTAAGAAAGCACCAGCAAAATTGCTTTTCATCCTGCTGGCAATACACCCTCAGCCATCCCCTAAAGTTGTTTTTATAGCCTTTATACTCAGTCACTATGAGCTAACAGATATTTTTCTCTCCTTTGAAGTAAAATATTCCAGTTTATTTTGCACGGTTAAAGAGAAAAAAAATCAGAATTAAACATTGTAAAAGAGGAATTATGTACCAGGTTGCAATGGCCATAAAGAAGCAAGGGCCAGGGAAATGCATAGCCTCGTTCTTTCACACTATTGCTCTCAAAAGTGTGGAAACAACAGTGGTAAGGAAACACATGCTATGAAATAAAAAGCCTACTTACGATTCAGCCCGATGTCATGGTAGGTGAGGATAGCAGGCCGGATTCCCCGTGGGGTCCCACACATAGTGACATGCACTGAGCCATGCACTGTCTCCACATCTTGCTCCTGGAAAAGGACAAGAGTTGTTTATTAGAGGCTTGTCCAAGTGCTCCACTGAGCACTTGCTGCAGTAGATTGCTGTGACCGTGAGCACAGGTCCTGCCTCAGCTCAGGGTCCTCCACAATTCCCCCCTCCTAACACACCCTATTCTTCCTCATGGTGAGGGCTTTCTCATAACATTTTACATTTAGCTGTCATCCTGCTCCAGCCCACAGATTGGAGACTACAGAGGCTGCTAGCTCTAATCAGATGCTGAGGAAACAGTAAATAGTTTTTAAACTCATTAAAAGGCAGCATAAAGAGCAATCGATTCAGTGCAATGACACTCAAACCAACAACAACTTACAGCTACAACAGTCAGCATTTGCAAAAGTGCAAGTTACCATGATAAAATACTTGGTTTTTCTAGGACTTTTTCTTGGCAAATAACTGTTGTTCTCTAAAGAAAGCAGTCTGTAACAGCCTGTATTTGCCATGAAGACTTATCACCTTGTGAGACTTGTGAGTGTAGTCTTCCCCAATAAACGTGACAGTCACTTGTGTTAGCTTTATGGCTTGCTATGTCCAGACATAGAATCATAGAATGGTAGGGTTGGAAGGAATCTTTAGAGATCATCTAGTCCAACCCCCCTGCAGAAGCATAAACCCAGTGTAATGATGTCCAGTGATAGGAAAAGGGGCAAGAGGTACAAGCTAGGACACAAGAGGT
>WBNH01011161.1:0-28194 GCA_013401255.1 Urocolius indicus | reverse complement strand
TATTAAAAATAGTAATGAAAAGACATGTTAACAGAGAGGGAGAAAAATGCAATGGGAAAAAAAACCCAAAACCACACAGATGCTTTTTCTCATACATCCTCCCCAGGCCTTCCCATCCCCCATGCTGTGGTGTTGCTCAGCAGAGAGATCTCTGGCTTTGCAAAAATGAATGCTGTTCCACTGCTCCAGCCTCCTGATTAATTACTTATCCAACAGGATTTGCTCTGCTTATTATCAGCTTCATTAACAGGATAGTGATGGGCACAGGGAGGCCTTCAAAGAGGAGAGCCAGGCATTCAGGCAACAAATCTTATTTAGTTTAGTATGGAAATATTTAAACAATGGTTGTGTTAGCTTCTTTCAGGCTATGCTGGTATCTTCTGTTCCTTCTCTGTTTCTATTTTGGATTTAGGTAGCTCCTTCCCCTCATGGCTCCTGTGACACTGCTTCATCCAGACCCAGTGGTAATCTCACACTTTCTGTGGCTGTACCTTACTCCCATGGCTCCCACTACCCATCCCACATTGTGCTCTTCCCTGATGCAACCTCAGTCTCAGAGCAGCTCTCTGCCACCAATTGTGGGTCTCCTGCCCCTGCTACCTGCATTTTTCACACACCTCTTAGGAGATTTCCTGCTCAGGATCACAATTGACTCATGCAGAAGAAAGAACTGAGGTTGCAAAGGAGAGGGGGAAGGGAGGAGAAAGAGCAGAAAAAATCCCACAGGTTCTGAAAATTATCAGGTTTTGATTCTGAGCACTTTCTCTCCCCCAGGCTCACATAGGCAAAAAAAGTAAGTTTAATTAAAACTTCAATAATTCTTCTCATATTGAGTCAACAGGCCTCCTGGAGCCACCTGTCTCTGACCAAACTATGTTTGTGATGTGGTGTTCCTTCTGTTCCACCTGACAACCAGTACCGCAGTGCTATGAGACAGGGTTTTTCTCATCAGGAGGTAGGAAGGCAAACCCAGCCCGCAGAGCAGACGAGAGCCAGCATGGCAAGAGAGACTGCTCCTAGAGAGGGGCACAGAGACTGCAGGGTCCCACGAGGCCAAGCAGCGCAGACATAACCCTCAGTGTGCTCATCATACAGAGAGAAAAAAGGATGGGGAAGAAAATGTTGGGTTTTTTACTGAAAGAAATTCATCTAAAATTGAGGCAAGAAGCCAAAGTATTGCCAATTTTCCCAAGATGACTGGTAGAAATACAGTTTAGATTGGGTCACTCCACTCTTTACTCCAATAACTTTAGATTGTTACGGTTTGATTTTGAGCTTTGGCGTAATTGAAAGTACACAAGTTTAAATTTCAAGGGAAATGGTGAATTTCAACTAAGACTCTCCCAGACTTTGTGCCTGGATCATATGAGACCGGGGTGCATCGATAATTTTCAAGCTATGTTATTCCAACCTGGAAAATTCATCATGAGTGCTTCCAAACCTTGAATAGTTCTGTTGCAACAAATCAGCACTTTTCAGTGAAAGACAAAAACACATCTCAGTGAAAAAAATTGCCACTGTGTCTACCTGTCAGAGGCAATCTCACGCTCACTGTTCTCCTTCCGCTTCTCTTGTTCCTTCTTAATCACCCTCGTTCTCAACCGTAGCACATAACAGCTTCCCACCCTCTGCCATACAAACACACACTTTGCTGGGTGCCCAGCTAAAGACAGCGTGTATTTTAGAAAGCTGGCATGGGAAGGGCAGAAATGCCACTGGCTGCTTTAAAGGGTGACCCTAAAATTATGGAGAAAACCTCACGTGCAGGAATCATCTCAGGTGTGACTTCAACTGCCTCAACGGCCATGAGATCCAGCTGATGTTTCCAGGCTCCCCTCCTGTACAAGGGTTCCTCCCTTTTCCACAGCCTCAGTGTGTCCCTCACTGGCATATCCCCTCTTGCCTGTTGTCCTCTTTACTATTCCTGCTGGGAGCTTAGGTGCTGCCCAGTGACGTGCAGAGCAGGGAAGAAGGGCTTTGTTGCCCTGTCAAGATTTTTAATTTCCCCATGTGGCGATCGTATCATGGCCCTGACAGTGTACTAAACACACGTTTTATCTCTCTACCCATGGAAAAGCAATACCAATTTTGTGGCGTTAAGGACCAGAGCGAGAACAATGTGCTGTGCATCGTTAAACAAGCCGCCAGCTCTGTGCTGTATAAGCGGAACAAGCGTAATCAGTGATACAGACTTTCAGCATAATTATGACTCACTAGTAAGCACAAAAAGCCTTCCCTGTCCTCCCCTCTCGCCTTGAGTATCTATATTGCAAAAGCCCTTGAGATTAGCCTCACACCTTCTTGCTGGAAGGAGACTTTCCCTTTGCCAGTATTGCTAGTTCAAAAGGATAAACTTCTGCCGGGCAAAAGCTCAGTATGAATTGAACTTGTGGCAGGAATCAAGGATGGTAGTGAGGAGAGCTTGGAAGCATCTCTAGGATTTGTTCCAGCATTTAACTCCTCACAGACTGGTCTCACCATTGGAGATTGCCACTGCCAACTCTCATCCTACCGACTAATGCATAAAGCCACTTATCAACCTGTCTTCAACTGGTTGGAAGTGGGGAAAGGTCACTGCCTGGATCCTCAATGACAGCACCCTGTGTGCTCCCGCAAAGCTCTGCCACCAACTGAGTCAGAGAGGAAACTGCTTCCTTCTTCCCACCTGTATGTGCCCTTTTTGAAAAGGCAGATTGCAATGCTCTAAAGTCTAATTGCTTCTCTTAGCAGACAGATTCACATAATGACTACAGTGTTTTGAAATGTTGAATAGCAGCTGTGTATTGGCAATACCTCTAGAGCAAGGTCAACTGCTCTGCAGTAAAACCCCATCCTGCCTTTCATAGCCCATAAGCACAAGCCGTGAATTGGACTCGTCTCCAAATACCAACTGCAGCAGAAAACTGCAGAATGAGCTTCCTTTGAGTGACAAGCTTTGTTTTGTGAGCCAAGATTGCACACTCTGGATGCTGCGTTGCTGCTGCTGTCTTCCCCAGTCCCTGCTCAGGGCTGTGCCCAATGCCCATTATAGCCAGCTAAGGCAACATGCTCAGTAGCAGCACTGATCAGTGTGGCCAAGCAGGCAGAAAATTCACAGTGACCCAAAGACATACAGGAATTGATGGCAAAGCCCATCTCCCCACAACTTTTCACTCTGGTCTCCCAAAACCAAACTACCCCTTTCTCCACGACCCCTCTAAGCTTTGGGTCTGTCATCACCTTCCACGAGAGCAGCAGAAGCAATGGCCCAAATGACTCAGCCTTTTTTTGTCACCCCCCCATTGTGGATAGAGTCCCTGTGCTCCCTGCTCACATTCTCTATGGCAGACAGGCAAATCATCTTCCATGTCTGGAAGAGATAGTCATGAGAAACAATATCTTTTCACAAGGTGAAGGTTAACAGAGCAGCTAGAGGAGGGTACACAAAAGCAAGGAAGAGCCCAGCTTTGCTGCTAGAGCTGTGTGCATAATGCAGCACTTCCAACACAGACACTTACTGTGCTTGACATGAAAAACACTCATAGGGGAGAGCAGTAGCCAGGCTAATAAACTTCTTTCCCTGTTCACCACTGCAGAGGCCAGATGTGGCCAGATGAAGTTGGCCTGCTCTGCCTGAGCCTATCAGACCAATCTTTCCTTGACATGGGTACCTTTAGTTTGTTTCTGCGTTCATCTCTCTTTAAAAAGGAAAGGAGTAACAATGGGGGGGGGTGGGGGGGTGGAGTTTCCATAGGTTTTAATTTCTTCCTCCCCACTTCTTAAACAGATATTCATAAAACCCATGCCTGTTTTCCCATGGCTAATTAGCAGTGCAGATAATAAGCTGGTTTCATGGAGTTAGTATGCATCAATGTCTCTGTTAACTGGGTTAATTACACAGTGGATGGGCATTTGTTTCCTGTGAAGACAGATTGATGATGAGAACACGTCTTGGTTTCCCAGCAGATGCCACAGTGCTTGGGAACATGCAGCACTGAATAGACTGACCATGTCTGATGGGACTATCTGTGGACACCAGGGGTGTTCCTGGAACTCAGTATGTGGCTCTAGAGGCTGCAATTCTGTCTCCTCAGGCCCCCAAGGATCTCATATGTATTTCCATCTGCATCAGACAGTGGTAGCTTTCTCATGGGCCTAAATCACTGTGTTCCTCCATCTCCCCCCTGCCAAGAGTGGCATCTTTTTTATTCACAGGTCCAGACCTATGTTGGGTATAAGCCAGCTCTGCTATAGTGCAACCACCAGCCTTGCTCTGGCTGTAAGCTGTGTGCCCAGCCCTGTATGCAAAGGTGGCTCACACTGATGGTGTTCTGAGGTGTTTAATACCAAGTGACATGACAATTGTCTCTGTCCCACATGGCCCCTTTCTCCCAAGAGATGCTGAATTGCGGGTCAGTTAAGAGTTCTGAGCATTTTGACTCTGAATTCTTCATATTTCGTAGCTGAACTTCAAACAATTTTTCTGCAGGAGATATTTCTATTGCAAAGTAGTGCACCAAAAAAAATGCCCTGCTCCTCCTGATTCAACCAATACATTACATGCTTCCCAAACTAAGTGTGAACAGTAGACAAGGCAGGGGGGATGACTGTAACAACAGCAGACATTACCCTGTCACCTCTTAGCCCAAAGCACATTGTATGTTCTTTAAGATGGGTCCTCTGGCAACAAAGCCATGTCTAGGATAAAAGTAGCCATACTGAGGACAACGGCCAGAATACAAGGCAAAAGCACGAAACACAAAGCTGCTGTGCAATAGGAGTAAAAGATGTGTAATTACACAGGAAGAAAATATGGGTTCTCCCAGCTTTCATTCTTAAAATGGTGTTGGACATTGTGTATGTGCACATTTGGGTTTACATGCACATACCTACCCACACGAGGCAGTCCAGCACACACATGCAGAGAGAAGGGCCAAAGGAGGGTGTCAATACATGGATAGCCTTCAAAGGGTTAAGAGCAATGTCTGTGCTGGCAGAGGAGAGAAAGGGGACATGAATTCACAGGCTCAAGAGCAATTTCAGAATCCACTCAAGCTTCATGCCACTCTGTGAAATCTCAGTGCACCTCAACTAGATCAGAAATTGGTTTACATTCCTCTCTATGTGTTTATGACTTCGTAAAAGCTGATTTATTTTATTCCATTGCTACTCTACGATATTATAGCAAAGGCATCTATTGGGAGAAGAACTAGGATTCATTATAGAGTTGCTTAAACAAAGTCATTGCTATCAGAATTGCTGGATCAGATAGTATTTTATTTTTATTGCACTGCAAGGAAATACTTTGGCAGCAGCACTAACTATGGTCTAGAATCTGATGGGGGAGGGTGGAACTGTGGTCAGATGCAGTCAGTAGAAAAATTACTTTTTACTTCTCAGAGGACACAATTTCACCTGGAGGGTTTCATTTCTTACTAGGTTCCATTCCTGCTCGTATCACAGCTGTGACTCTCCTGTTTCTATTGCTGTTAAAGACACCAGGCCAAATGGAAGCTGGGTCTGTCCCAAACAACTAGGCTTATTTTAACCATAATGTGTGGGCAGCTGTTATAGGCACAAGGATATTTGCCTTCCTGTAGTATTTTGCATCCCCTCTAACCAAGTTCCAGGCCCCATTCATGCCAGGATCTGCACAAAGGGCAGCGGCAACACTTGTGTTCACACCACACAAGCTGCTTCTCACTCAGGAAGGCTAAGGAACCCATCCCTTCTGCTGTGACCCATGAGCTTCTGTTGAAAACAGCATCTTTCATCCTTCCATCTCTTCAGTCTCCCTAATTTCAATCTCTTGCCCTCGTTTCTACTCCCTCCTTCTCAAATGCTTTTCTCATGTCAGTTTTGTCTTGCTCAATCAAGAGGTTCACAAGCAAAACCCAATTGTAAAACAATTTGAAAGCAATTTTGCAGCTGTCTCATGATAAGAGGCAGAGCTAGTATAAGGGATGTTCACTTTAGAAACATCATGCATAGAAATAATTAGCTCATGAAGAGAGAGAGGGAGGGAGAGAAAGAGGAAAAACCATGCAGCACATGCCCAGATGGTCTGGCTGGCTCCTGCCTGGATTTCTGAGTTGCCACCAAATAGTCCTGGCTTCTCGTATTTTCCCCAACACATCTGGAGAAAGTTTTGCCTTAACAGGACTACTCCATGCACAA
This sequence comes from Urocolius indicus, assembly GCA_013401255.1. Lineage (NCBI taxonomy): Eukaryota > Metazoa > Chordata > Aves > Coliiformes > Coliidae > Urocolius > Urocolius indicus. Next base: position 22,038 of record WBNH01011161.1, on the reverse strand, counting down.
GTATACTACACATATTTGCCCACTGCACAAACAGCTTCAACACCAGATCAGCTTCATTCAGATCAGAAGGAATTACAAAATGATGGCATTACATAGATCCATCACTGTGATTTGTTACTCATTGGGTAACGTCCTCAGTTATTCGTTATGTTTATTAGCATATCCAAGCTCTCTGGGGAGAGACTGTGTCTGTTTCAAGCCTGTGCAGTGCACAGCATAGCTAGTCTCTGCTCTCTGATAGCTTTTCTACAATGGCAGAACTGAATCACTAGAATCTGCCATGACATACTGATAACTCCTATCTTTTCTCTGAAACTACAGTAAAAATAACATTCTCCCCCAAAGCTAAACTCAAATGCAGCCACTTCTAAAACTTTCACTAGAACTTTCTGATCCAGATCTGAAAATTGCCTGTCAAATCAAGCCAACAAATCGCAGTACTGCCCTTCCTCTGCTCATCCTGTGCCAAGATCAGCGTTCCTGCCTGAGCTGCAGCAAGAACTGAATGAATAAACAGCATTTGCCTTCGAGCTCTGCACCTTTTCCTCCAAAGATGACAGTAGATAATCGCACATACTCTTGATTTAATAGCTGATTCCAGAGAAGATTAAAGCTGAAAGGAATAGGCCACATACACAAAACTTTTATCCATAGGTGGGAGGGATTTCCTAGGCAGCCTTACAAAGACAAACACACAGTCTGAAAGAGTTGACAGAAGTTTCCTCTCTCACCTGAAAAAAGTGGTTTCCTATAGCAAGTATGTCTGAAAACCCTAGGGAAGCAAAAGAAGAAATTCCCTGGGCCAGAGACCAGCAAAAGACTGAGAGCTTTAAGTTCCCACAACACAACAGACTTCAGCATAAGCATGCCCCAAATGCCAGGACACACAGCTCCAGAGATGGCCAATGCCTTAATACAGACTGCTTCAGAGGTACTTGCATAACAACCTTCAGATCAGACATGTGCAAGTGGTACACAGCCTATGACAGGGAACAGTTTTCTGACACAAAAATCCAGAGCAAGGGCTGTGTTCTCCTTTTCTGTCTGAATTCCACAGGCACTCCCACTTACACAGTATTTATTTGTGCCTGGGAATTGCCCAGTTATTTTCAATGATCTAACAGGCCTGCCTCAAACATGCAAGGCTGAACTTTGCACAAAAAGAGGACACGGTGTAGAATGCACTTAAGGATGAAATGCAACCCTGAGGCCAGGAGCACAGTCCATTAAAATCAGCGGGGTGATATCATGACATTTGCATAAGAAATATTGCCCTGCATCGGGATAAGAAGTATTGAAATCTTAGAAATAATAAAATTGGATGGGGTAAATGGAATTACTAATAGGATCTCAGCAGTCAGGAAATAACTATGAGTTGAATGGGGTCCTGGGTTGGGTGGGCACTGCTTCTAGGTACCAACACTGCCTTGGTCCTCTCATTGGGTCAAATTGGGTTCTGCAGCTTTTTGAAACTCCAAATCCCTAGAAACAAATCCTGCTGTCCAAGTGCCTGTTCCAAGCCCTATGCAGTAATAACAAAAAAGACAAACTGTGCCCCTATTAGCACCACATCAATACCATTTAAAGCCCCATTCTAAGGAGGGCCTGGCAGCCCTGGTAATGTACTTAATTTCCCCATGTCTCTGAATGGACATAAATAATTGTGCAGGGCTGGCCCTTCCCACTCCATCCTCTCCAGCCAGACAGATTATCTCTTGTTCTTTCCCTGGATTTGGCTTCAGGATGCAAACACCATTTATGGTCACTGATTGTTCAAAAGGCCAAGTGTATAATGTACCATAAAATGAGATTTTAATACTCAGTGGGAGATGAGAGTGGCTCTGTTTTGTTAAAGCAGCCTGTGTTCCCACACTTCGATGATCCCCATCTCTTACAGCGTGCCACTGGGTTCAGGAGAACTTGCTGTGAGAAGAACACACCCTGACCCAGCATGGACTTGGCTCAAGTGATTCCATCTCCTGCTGTGGTTTTATCCCCAGATTTCTATCTCACAAGGCTGCTCTTAGTCCCAGTGATTTGAAGGTAGGAGACTTAGATGAGAGGATTCATTACTAGCCAGGAGGCTGGGTTACTGGATATGCAGCACAATACTTAAGTGCCTGAAGAATGAGGTTCCAGGAAACGGAGGGAGAGCTCAAGACCATTGCTTTAGCCCTGAATGTCCCTTGGCACAGGTTTGCCCGTGGGCAAGAGGCAGTTCCATGACCTCCGGCAGATAAGTGCCAACGGAGGCCTTGTCCTGGCCAGGCCAGTTTTATCCTGACCATCACCCACTACTAGGCCTACACAAGGATTTCAAGCTTTATTCAAGGTTCCTTTCAAGGAACCTTCTCTGAGGAGGAGAGGCCCTGGTGGAAGACACAAGAGGAACAGAAGCTCTACAAATACAGATGGCAGGCTATGCATCTCACAGCTCTGGAAGGTTGTTCCCACAAAGGAAAGCTGATGGATCGGTATTATTCTCTGTGTAACCTAAAAGCTGGGAAACTGGCAAAGCCAAGTCTGGGGAACAGACTGCAAGCAAGGGAGAGGAAATCTATCATGAATTAATCACAATAGGGTATCTTTCCTCAGACTTCTAGAAAACTCCAGTGTGATAATTTAGTGGTGAGAATGTCCTCTAATGAGCTTCAAGGAAACTACAATTGTCTTAATGGGCTTCTTAATGAAGAATCATTTAGGATCTTATTAACACTGAGGAAAAACACATGGTGTTTGGTAGCTATTTGGAGATGGGTGAACATGAATAATTGTTTCAAACGCTCAAACACAAAGACTCTAATGGGCCCCTGTTTGGTGCTTGAAGAGACATCACAATTTTGGTCTTTGGGAAGTGTATCCAGAACAAAGTCTTCATTTTGGTTCCTCAAAAGAATTTCCAGCACATCAAGCTCTGTGGCAAGTACCATTGGTAACAAATGGTAACCAAATGTTGTTACAACTAAAGACAGTTTGAAGATCCAGTGGAAACTACCAGTCATTCCAATTTCTAATTCTGCTCCCACCTGCTATTTTCTATTTTAATCCTTTTTTAATCCTGACATAATGTGAAGTCAAATGGAGGAAAGTCTCCCATTGGCTTCAAAAAACTGCGGCCCAGCCTCATAGTCAACAAAGTGCAAAGCGTCTGTGAATTTTGTCACTTCTGATGTGACTCTTGATTCTAAAACCTGACATAAGCTGCCTGTTGACAAAAAAGGGAAAAGCAAGATCATGACACACCATTTAAGATGGACTGGGAAAGGAGGAGGGAAATTATTGTCATTTCCTATCACAATTTACCTAGCTAATAGGCAATCTGCTCTGTGGGCATCACAAGTCTAATATCAGTAAAGAAGTTTGAGTTAATAAAGCCAAGAGTTTCATGCCTTGCAGCCATGTGGGATTTGTTCATTGTATCACACAGTTGCAGCCCCCAGAAAGACTCACAGCCGATCTTGTCTGTAGACCTCAGTTTCAAATGTCAGCAACTCATGGGAAATCTGTCTTTATAGTTATGAGAATGGCTTCAGACAGAGATAATCACATCCAAGGGTATAGCAATCAGGCAGTTATACAAGCAGGGATACTGCAAGAAGCAAAGGAGGTGCTAAGACAGCAAGTAGACAAGGCTATTTTTTTCTTTTCCTTGGCTTACAGTCACTGCAGGAGCTTTCTCCCAACTTTCTGTGGTCTCTTCAGCTGTATTCACAGTGTTACCTATGACTGACGTGAGCACCAGTCTTCCTCTTGCATCTGCACAGCCTAATGCCTCACTTTCATCAAGCAAGGATGACTAGTGAGCATTGCCATGAAGGGCACCAAAGCCAACTTCCAGACCACTCTTTCATCACACTGCCACAGCAATATGGTTCTAGATAGGGAAAAATTGTCTTGACTCCCATCCCTCTGATCCAAGTGCCATGCTGATCAGGCAGGCAAGCCCAGCACCTATTTCCTGTCTCCCGTGCCCTATCTGGATAGATGGAGCAGAATCAGAGCTGCTTCCCCCTCACTCTAATCAGTCATTCAGTCACTTTCTCTCTCCCCTGAAGGCCATTCAGCTCTGTGGGTGGGCTGAATCGTCTTCAGGAGGTGTTTACCCTTTCGTTTGTATTGCAGAGGAAGTAAGGGGCCAACACTGCTAACATGGCACCTGATAATGAATCAGACTTTTCCTCACCATCTGCTTCCACTTCCCTACCCCAGCTGTTCCTATGAAAAGTTCTAAGAGACAGGCATCTTCTCTGTCTTGGGGCTCTGGGTGCTGCTGAGCACTGAGCATGAAGCTCCAACTCCTCATTAACAAGTGGGTTAACAGCCATGTGCAGAGGTTCTGTCCCTGGGTACACCAGTCTCTCCCTGGGCTGGGTGTGAGGCTTTGCCTAACTATAAGCTTCACACGGGACATGTGAATTTGTCCCTAAGAGACCAGCAGTTGAGGAAGACAGAAATAACCATAAAATTACTGTTTTAATCTATCTGTTGCTTACTGTGCAATCAGAAGGCCAGCAGTTACTATACATTTATGGAGTTAATTAAATGGGTATCTGTGCCCTTAAATATAAAACACTACCAGGAGGTACCTGCTGTGTGTTGGATTTCAGAGAAATAAACAAGACAAAAGAAGGTGGAACAGAAACAAGCTATTTTAGATTAAGAAGGAGGAAGGAAAGGGTGCTCACAATTCTCTTTTTTGATGTTCCAGTTTGCTAGATGCCAGAAGTTTAACTCATGTTTAAATAAGATCTGTTTTTTCCAAGACCTGTGCCTCAGTGCAGTGGAAGCAGCAAGGGAGGGCTTTTGCCAATTTCAATAGAATTAGACAATAACAGTTCATTAATATAGAGGCAGTATCACAAGCTTTTAAGTGTGGACACAATAATCACAATTTCTTTCTAAGCTAGATTTATTCTCCCTGTATAGTTGGCAGGAAAATAAATGGTAATATTACCATTATAATTAATCTCTAACCTTGAAATTTTAGCAATGGCTGAGAAAAACAAAAAGTAAGCTATCTTTCAGGAGGAACATTCTAAAGAGGTATTATATGCAAGTGGATTTATTCCATTTTCAATGAAAGTGCTAATACTGATTTCATTTGCCAATGTCTTTCTCTGGTTTTATTGCAAGCAGAAGTTATGTTCCTGTGTTTCTAACGGACTCAACACCAATACTTTGGGCTTCATTCACATGGCTCCTAATTTACACCAATTTGAGGCTAGCACTTCCTGCACTTTGTTTAGATTCTCCTTTGGGATAGCCCCAACATGACCAACTCCCACCCCTTCATGATCTGATCCACTCAGTTTACGTGCAAACCATCTTGGGGTCATCAGTCAAATTTCTCCTTAAAAATGAGTTAAAGACTTTCTGATTGGGGTCCCAAAGCCTTCATCCTTGAATTTTCCTCAACGCTGAATAAGAGACTGCAACTTTCTGGTGGCCTCTGAGCATTTTTGAACCAAGCTGTTCCTTCCCCCCAGCAGTTTCCTGGGCTTCTCCATAAAGTTACACATTATTCTCATCAGTGCTTGCAGAAGTTATACTAAAAAGCCAAGCAAATTACTTATTTCTCTCCCTTCTACAACATTTCTTTTTTACATGTGATAAGGAGCCTACAAGCTACCACTTCCCAGCATTCAAACATCCCATCTCCAAACATACTGCAAGTCAATAGCCAAATCAAGAACTTGCGAAGCTCCTACCACAGAAGGGCTGTCTATTTTATATGCCTGATTATCACACCATTTCTCTACTTCAAGGGCCCTCCTCCACTTCCCTGGCTTCCCTTCAATTATCATCTAGGAAAATTAAGCTCAGGAGGCTTTCCAGCCACAGGAGATCCCTCTACTGCACTGCAACCTGTGGATAAACTACACACTGCAATCAAGCCTATCTCTACTGCACTGAGAGGTTCAAAGAGTGAGATTGGCACAGATTAAAGATTTTTTTTTTCAAAAATTCATACTCAATCTCCTGTAAAAATAAGGTGGGAAAAAACCCATCTGGCCAAGGCACATGGTAAGGTTTGAATCACATTCCGTGCCAGAAAGAGAACTTGGAATCTTGAGAGTGATAGCTTTTAGATTAGGCAACTAGATACTATTCAAACTTCTACCCTCTCTATTGCTAATCAATCTGGACTCACACTTCTGTACTGGAATTACAAGGGAGGTTTCCACTGGGCTGCGATAGCTTAATTCGTTTTGGCTCACTTCTCTGTCATACCTAAGTGATGGACAACATGTCTGGAAGCAGTATAGAATAATAACACTAACTCAGTGTCTAGCAAACAGACAAAACTTAAGCGGAACCCTGAGGAAGAAAAAGTGATGAAAATATAAATGATTTAGAAAGAGATAAGAGACACAGAGGCTGTCCAGAGAGAGAGGAAATGAAAGGTGGAAAGGGTATTCAGTGGGTTTAAATCAACTCACTGACTACCACAGATTGACACAAGCTGAAGATCTGCCTCCCTGGATGCTGCTGGGAGGAGCTAAACCCTAACACTCTGCACGCTGAATCCTACAAGATTTTTTCAGCATTATGATTGTGGAGCCGAAGTTCACCGAATTATGCTCTTGCATCAGTGTGTATTGATTCCTAAGAGGCCCTTCACGTCCCTCTTCAGATGCAGGAAAAAGAGGAACAGAATTTGGAAAGGGCCAGATGGCTTTTGGTCCAGCGCTCTCCCAGCTTACAAGCTGCAGTGCCAGTTTACACCTGAGAGATAAAGTCTTCTCTCTTTCCCAAACAAACATACATAGTACAATGTTATGAGTGCAAGACCAGGGTGCTCCATTTGCCTCACTCTGATATTTTAATGTACTCTATCAAGGCTGTTTGTCAGGATGATCCAACTTACAGTCCTCATTCCTGGACCCCTCGCTGCCTCCCCTGTATCTAAGACCCTAATGCTAAGTATCCCCTCTCCCCTCAGTACAGTCAGTCCATTCTGGGGTTTGGCACAATCAGATTTGTGAATATACGTGTGTGCTCGTGTAGTTAAAAGTTTTCCATAGAAGCATGTTCCTTAGACATGGACAAGTTCCTCCATCCTAGAAGGAAGAATTTATGGAAGTGGAGAAAGTTGTTTTAAATTATTCAATATAAATGTAAATAGCAGAAAGGGTTCTTGGAATAAATTGTGTTATTTATGCTCAGCCCTGACAAAATGGGCAGCAGGTTAGGATAGGCTTGCATATCGAAGACATTTGTTTTCCTGGTAGTTGATGCAAATAACGTAAATATACTTTACATTTTAGAAGGAAGCTTATGAAATATTAAAGCCAAATTCCCAGGTCCCATCTCCTATTGAAATTGAGTGCTCTTGAGGGAGACTTGAGGATATTGCAGTGGTAAAGCACAGGAAGGCTGAGATGTGTGCAAGTCAGATAGAAAGCAAAGTGGGATGGCTGGGAAGATAGTTCTGTTTGTACAGAGGATGAGATGGTTAGAGGGACAGATGGATAGAAAGAGAAAGGAGTATGTGTAACATTTGTCTCCTAGGAGGGTCTCCCCTTCCTCATATGGGTACACAGTGAGAACTCCGTTTGTGTGTTGGGGGTTGGATTCTCCCAAGGGATAACAACAAAAAAGGAGCAGGGCACAGAAATCCCTTGAATTATTTAGTACTCATAAATTACCACTCTGTTATGTCTTTGGAGGATGTTTTAATTTCAGGGGAGAGCTGAGATTGCAGGCCACCATGAACCTGACAGTGTGCATGTCATTCACGCAGGATACTGAGAACTGGGCAGGAAGAAATAAAACAAGAACACCATTTCACCACGTTTCCACAGTATGACACTTATTTCTTCTCATCTACAGTATCCAGTTCACCCCAAACAAGTAAAAAGTGAAGAGCAATTCTTTAGCAAAGGATGGAAAAGCAAATTTTAAAAGAACAGGATAGAAAAAGCAGAGTTTATCATCATACAATGAATAACACCATCAACAGCTGTATCCCAGCCACAAACCACAACCCGTCTCCTTCCCTCAGAAATACACAAGGCACTGTGTGCCTTCTCCTAACAATCAGAGAGCCTACAGGAGCAGAGGTAATAGACCACCTATCAATTAAATCTGTGTCTAGCGACCAACAGGGTGGCCAGAGTCAGGGCTTGTGGCAGAGAGATGAGGGCAATTATCAGCTGTAGGAGGGAGCAGCAGCAATCAACTGGTTTGGTGCTGCCTGATCAGCAGGCTGTACTTCCTCTAGGGAACAGGTCCATGAAAAATGCAAGAGTAGATGTGTGCAGGACTCAAACATTACTACAACAGGAGAGGGAAAAGACCCATTGGGGCAGGAGGCTGCAAGTAGCACTGACAGTGCAAAGCAACCAGCACCAATTCAGGGAGCAGTGACACCAAGAAGCATGGGTGTAGGCCTCTGGGAAAAAAAGCAGCCTTGGCTCTTCCATACCATTGCATTGCTCCAGCTTGCTCCCTTAACAATAGAGACAGCCACAAGTGTTCACGGAGAGATACAGCATATATGCACAGTATACATGTATGCAGCAGACACCAGGGCATGCAGAGACTTCTATACAGAAGCCAGCCAGTGGGTCTGTCAGTGAAGTACGTATGATGCATGTCTCTGTGTGCAGTGGCCTCAGTGCAAGCAGGCTGTCCCCAAGAGGCATATGACACTTAGGAGCGAGGAACAGATATTAGCCATGGCACTGCCTGGACGCTGAGGCAGAAGGCCGTGCACATACTTTTTTAACATGCCTTGAACAAACAACCCAGCTTCTATTTTGTCTGATTTATTTTCTTCCTTCCTTCTTGAGATAGGCAGCATGGCCACTTCAGATATTTCTGAGGCTAAATAAGGAATGCAGTAAGAGGCAAGTGAAACCAGAGTTTCAACATCTGCCTTCCTAGGCTGGATAGGTCCAAGGAATCTGAAAAACTACAAGTACTCATTTGTAAGACAGTTATCAATTCCATCACTGCAGCAAGAGCAGAATGGCCCTTAGCAGGTCACCTTTCTGACAGAAGATCCAATTCCCAAAGTTTTTACATTTCTGAAACATCCTTTTTGTTGTTTTTTTCCCCCCCAATTAAATGCATTTACCCACAGTACTGGCAGTGCCAATCCTGAACATAGCAGAAAGGTGGGAAAGGAAAAAGGGCATTATTTAACTTCAGATTAGGGAGTCTGTCAGTATAAACAGGGACTTACAGCTTGTATTGAACATTTTTATAACGCACAGCACTTCTGCAGGATTTTAAATAGGACCCCCAAAAGACATCAGTTCAAACTCCTTGCCTTGATGACTGATTCGGTCATTGCCTGTGTCTGGAAGCTGTATTTATGTTTACTGACAGAGTTTGAGATTCCACAAATGCAATCATTTGCTTGAGTTCCCCAGGCAATGGTGTACAATACGTGGCTGTAAATGGTAATGGATATAGAAGTATTAGTGTAGAGTCTAAGTGGCAGAGAAAACACAGCAACTGGTGGAGCTCCAAGAAAGCCAGTGTATCCTGGTGGGATGTGCTGTTCACTTCCAGGGAGCAGGAAGGGGGGGACTCCTGTGGAACCACTTGCTGCCCTCTGCCAGAACAGCACAGCTGGGTATGTACTTATTTACCTGTGTGTTCCTTGGCCAGCACTAGCCTAGTGGCAGCTCAGTAGAAGAGAGGTTAACGGTTCTCCCAAGGTTCAGGAGCACTGCCTGCAGAGAGTAAACACATTTGCCTCATCTGTCAGACACATTCCCGTGCTGTGCTGGCTGACCAGTGGGTTCTGGCACAACCAGAGGCATTACGGAAAGCTAAACTGACTCATGAACCAGAAACACCACAACTAAAACCTTCCTCCACACCCCACTTTAGAGCCTGCCTTAACCAAGCACTTTCCCCAGCACATAGGATGGTAAAAAAAAAAATCCATCTACTCAGCTCTCCTTTCCTTACTTCTCTCTTCACCCCTTGTGATCCTGTGCTGGAGCAAAAGCCATACAAAGTTTGCACAGCCCTCTGACAAGAAGTCTCCACCTGAATCTTGCCTAGAAGAGCATGTATTTTGTCATCCTCCATCCTTGCAGCGTGCAGCCACAGTTCCCTGCAATCAGTGCACTTTGTAAATGCTGGGTTAATCTCAGAGAAAACAAAATACCTGGTAAAATGAAATAGGAAACATCTAAGAAATTGCAATGACTCCTTCCACTGATAGGAGGAAAGCAAATATTTCCACCTGGAGAAAAGAGCTTTTCCCCTCCTCTCCCTTTTTTCTCTAGGATGGGCAGCACCCTAAGCCATGAAGTCCTGCCTGCACCCCTGGGATATGCCATAAGAGCTCCAGTCCACAGCTGGATAGGAGAAGTGGATCACACGGGCTCCTCCTGCCAGCTGGATGCTGGTGTTGCCACCAGCTCAGCACCAATTATTTATGAAAGGAAATAGAAACAAAACTGCTTGACATTTGAAAAGAAAATCATTACCACGCACTTGTGGCAAATAAGAGCTGGAGTGCTTTACAGTTCCACCATCCCAGTGCTTAATTAGAGACCAGGCTGTTTATGCTTAGTTCATGAAAAAATTAACCCCCATATGCTTTACCTGATTTCAGCCAAACTCTACTTCTAGCCCATCCCTTTACCACTGTTCAGCCTCCTTGCCCAGAGACATCAAACCCAGCTGGAATCAGCCTTAGGACTGCTGAAGTAAAGCATTTCAGCAGAGATCCTGACCCCACAGGGATAGCTGGCAGTTGGATCCATTAGGACAGGACTTTGGTACAGTCTGTCGAATCTCTGAAGCTATTAGAGCCTTTCCCTTTCTCACTCTGCCAGGAAAAGACAGAGTGGGGTCACCACCCTCCCCAGGGCAGGATCACCTTTGGCTAAACCTTGTCTTCCTTGTTTTGTCAAAACACAGCTTCATCGAGGGATGGAGACTTTTTTTTTCCCTTTCCCCGAAAAGCCTCAGTGGCTGCATGGGGTAGTAATTAGAGCCTACTCCCCATTTTAGGAGTCTACTCTCAGTTATTCTGCTCTCTCTGATGACACTGCTTACCTCCCACCCTCAACTACAAAATGGGTGTAGCAGGTGTAATATGAAGATAAACAGAGTTGCACAAACTGCTCAGATAACAGGATCTGTATAAGCTTCCACAGTAAGTGATCATTGTAGCTACAGCTAAATTTCCCTAATCTAGACAAGCCCCTGCTCTCCTGTCCTTCAACTAGCAGTTCCATTTGCATCAAAACATCCTACCAAAATGATGTGGATTGCACTTCTTTTTCCCCCTCCATGCTTTACAAGATATAAACATTGCATCTGTTTAAATGTAGTCTCTGGGTAGGGATTCCAGTGAAACTGAGAAGCAGGCCATTTTTCAAATAAATGATTTATACAGAAGATGCTATGGATGACCTGACGCTGACCTGTTTGAATTAATTCCAGCATTTGAGCTTCCATTTCTATTAAAACTCCATTTACCAGGGAAGTGAAAAGGTAATTATCGTCCCCAGCTTTAAATCACTCTGCTACTGAATTATTAAAGGGAAGAATTAAAAATAATCAGGCTTTTTCATTATACTTCATAGAGAGGAAATTAAAGGTGTAAGAATGTATTTTTTTTGCTTGAATTTAAGTATTCATTTCTCAGATTTATGTAGGAATTGAAAATATTCTCTCTGCATGCCCCGCTCATTCTCTTTATGAAAGACGCACAGACATACACATGGTGGTGGAAAGAAAAAAGTAAAAACCCTCTTGTAGAATTAAAAGAAGAACAGAAAGAAGAAGGGGTTTAACATGAAAAAGTATAGGAGAGTGTTTTGCATTTTAATACTTTTTTTTTTCTGCACAATTACGCCTCTGACTGATCCAGCAAAGGGAGATTAAGCTGCTACTAATTTCAGATATACAGTTGTAAAATGCTAGGTTAGTTCTTATCAGGAGAGGTAAGAAAATCCAACACTGTCAGGCAGTAGGAGATAGCTGATTGCTTCTGATGTCTGAAAACTCACAGGAGAAGCACTACCGCAGGGACTGACCCTGGATTGGAGCGTTCTGACAACATGCCTCCTCCCAGGGAAAGGTATCAGCTGCTTCACACAAACCCACAGCCTTTTCTTCACTTAAACTCAAGCTCTCTTGCCGAGTAAGCAATAGTCTGTACCTTTGCAGAGTGAAACTAAGATGGAGATAGATCAGCAGGTGGATGGATACACACGAGATCTAACATACTTGTGACAGTACTTAGTATCTCCAAGACCAAGTACCCTTCTATGAATCTTGGTGAGTATTTCATTCCATATCTTGAGGCAGCGAATTCCAAGGCTAAAACATGCCTACAAGCTTGGCATGCTATAGGTGGTTGTAGCTACTCCTTCATACCAGTTTAATAGCACTTTGCCATGCCTTGAAGCAGAAAGACCCTTCTGAAACATTTTTTTCTCCTGTGAATTCAGCGGAATCAAATCTAGCAGCTGATAAATCAGGTCTCAAAGTATGAACGAGCATCTTTGGAGAAATCCATCTGTCTGGAAAATAGAAGTTGCAGCCCAGAAGGTAAAAGCCCTTTGCTCCACTGCAAAGTCAAAAGCAAGTCTCAAAGCACTGAGCTCCCTGTGTCATTGCCTGGCCCACCACCACCTCCTGCAGAAATAGGGCAGACAGAGCCAACCCCTACTCCACAGCCTCACCATGCATCATGGGAGAGTCACAAAGGCAATGCTCCACACTGCCCAGACTTGAAGGGTCAGCATGGGACACCAGGCCAGTCAGGTGACAGGAATATTTAATACTGATTGCTCCATCCAGCCATTGGCCAGAGGCAGCAGGAAAAGGCAAGCTATAATTTTTGGTACAGTCTGTCAGCAGGGTCACTGGATGTAAGTGAACTGTGTTAGAGGCTGTGGGAGGGATCCAGAGGTAGTAAGGTACGCTTGGGTCAGCAGAATCTTTGTGCAAAGGCATTTACAAGCTGGTCATGAATGACAGAAGCAGATATCAAAGGCGCTACCCGACACATGTGCCAGGAGTTTGTGTGGGTCCTTCAGTGCTTCTATTACACAGAAAATGTGGGCTTCCCAACTTAACCAAAGCCAACCAGCTAAACATGGTCCTGCATCAGTTCCCACCTGAGGTATGCTCCTGGGACACCCTTCTACCACTTCAGGGACAAGTGTTGCCAAGATGAGCTTTACAGATGCACTAAACTGCAAGCATATGCTCTGGATAAGACATCCCAGCTACACTGTAAAAAAAGGTAAAGGGAAGTCAACAGTAAATAGCTAAAGCAATAGGTAGGCTTCTCCCCCACCTCTGACATTTGTACAAAGCAGTTTGCTATCTATTCTCCCGCATATGCCCTTCTATACATTAGAGCTCACACCTATCCAGCTCTCTGAAAAATCAAGGAAACCAGAGAAAGAAAATAGAAATATAGTGCCTGAATTTCACAACTGCCCCAAGACTGAGCAGGGAATCTAGGCCAGTCAACATCTGTCCTTGGCAAAGTAACCAGAAAAGTTGATATACCATTCAATTGATAAAGAATTAAAGGAGATAAATATAATTATCATCAGCCAACATGGTCTTACAGAAAAATCAGTCTTGTCAGACAAATCTGATTTCTTTCTTTGATGAGATTACAAGTTTGGTTGATAGAGGTAGCTGCAAAGATGTAATATATTTAGCTGTTGTAAGATGTTTGACTTTGTATCTCTCAACCTTCTGATTAAAAAATTAGCACTATATGATATCAGTAAAGCATGTGTTAAGTGGATTAAGAATCAGCTTTCTGGCAGTTCCTCAGAAAGCGGCTGTCAATGGAGCAGTACCACTGAACAAGGGGGAGAGGTGCAAGTGATATTTTTAACATTTCTAGGCTCAGACTCCATTTTCCTCAATTACCTTGGTTATAAAGAATTAAAATAAGAATTAAAGTTAATGAAACTTGCAGAAAGCCCAAAGATCTAAGGAGAGGTACAAGACAATAAAGGGGGGAAATTGCTCAGGAAGAGAGTTGGACTGCTCAAGATGCTGGGCCTATTCCAGCTTCACAGGACAAGGAACTCTGTGTTTGTAGCTGTGGAGTGCGAAGGAGTGGGAGGGAAGTGATAACTTGGCAGCTGGTGCCAACAGATCTGGGCTGCACAAGTCATTCCTCCACTGGATTCAGCTCCAACAAGAGCAATCCAACCCTGCTTCCCACCCCGCTCCCCAAAGGGTGCTGCAAATCTGGAGCATCACAAATGCCTGGGCTAGCAAGCATCCTTCTAGCAGGAGTTCATTGAATCAGAGTTGGTGTCTGGACAACTGCTTTCCCTGGTGAAGACCAAAGGTGGATGCAGAGCACGCCGAGAGCACTGATCCATTGCTCCCTGGAGGGTGACATAAATCCATTTAGTTTATCCAACTGATATTGAGAAGTGACTTGACTACAACAGATAAAAACCTTTGTGGGAAGACAATAGAAGGCACCGAAAGCCTCATTAATCTGCCAAAAAAAGAAGAGGTAAGAACAGCCCAGTGACTGCAAGATGAAGCCAAGGAAATCCAAATGAGAGATTAGGCCCAAATATCTGACTAGAGCATGATTAAGCACTAGCAAACTGAGAGCGAAACAGTGCATTGTGAAGCACGTTTCGTGCTTTATGAAAGGGTTGCTTTTACCAACAAAAAGTTGGTGGTCTCACTTCATTCCCTTTTGCTGGAAAATAAACAATTAGAAAAAGCTTCACGTATTCCGTTCCTTTAATGCTGCCCAAGGGAAAAATGCTGAACACGGCTCTTATCAAGCAAGATAAACTAGTGCCCCATGCTATTGTTCCTGGTTGTCTGTGCACCTATCTGTCCCCTTTACAAGCTGCACAGCGCTGGGGAGCAAACTGAGAGTCAGACCATAGGGTTAACACACAGCATAGATCAACCCAAAGAAATGTACACACACACACACTCACCCTGCTCAGACTCTCCTTCAATCCCACTGACTTTAACACAGAACCAAGATAACCCTGGCTATATTGCCCTTCTGTTCACTGTCAATCCTTAAAAGCTCCTGGTCTCCATCAGTCTTACATTTTTACCACATTCTGTACACAACTTATACTACTAGATTTACTGGGCAATGAATTTATTATCCCTTTAACTGCCTGAGAAGAACTTAGAGCCCTTATTATAATACTTTACATCTCCCCAGAGTTTTCCCATTAAGGATCTCAAAGATGTGCGAATAACTATTATTCCTTATGTTTCTACACATGGTATTCCTTTCCATCATACAGGTATGGAAATAGAGGCTGAGATGACATCATTTGGTCTGTGTCATACATGGTGTCAAAGAGAGGGTAGGAGGATTAGCTGCCAGCACTGTTCACCAGATTGTGGCCTCTCCAAGAAGCTGCAATGAGCTTGCAACAACCTGATGTTGGCTGAGATGTTCAAGGCAGCCCACAAAAACGATGAGGGTCTGGAGGACACAGTAACATTACAGGGCTGAAGAGTAAGCTTAGTTTAACCAAATTGTTTCTGCATTAACAGAAAAAAGAAAGCAAAGCAGAACATAATTGCCCTTTGATGAGTCTTCTCTCTCCACAGACTGTAGCAGGAACTTAGTCTCTCCTGTGCCTGAGGCAGCCAGTGGAAGTGATTACACAGCAGTACCTTATACTAGTTATTTGACCAATGCACCGTCACTGTTGTCGCCAGTTCAAACTCCCTGCCAAGACTTATCTCTTACACAAAACATGCAGACATGCCATGTACTCCCATGCGGCACTTATCCCCTGTAATGGGACACACAGCATCCCCACACACATGCCCCCCCATCCAAGTGTAAACTGTACATGTGCCTTCGCTTTCTGATACTAGACTTCATCATGCAGATGAGGACATGGAAGCATTTTCCACACCTGCCTTGCTGCATTTTCCTCCAAAACCTACACATCCATCAACTTGGAAGAATTTTTTGGTTAAAAAACAGGTAGAGATGCCTTTCAATAAAACAGAAACATAGTTTTGACACTGTTAGAAAGGAACATCATTTTTCATTTCAAGACCTGCCATGTCAGAACATGGCTTCTATACCATTATCTTTTTAAGGTACAATTGAAAAGAAATATTGCAGTTGGCCCAAAACAATGTTTATTAAAAAAAAAAAAAAATCTTATTTCACAGGAGAGAGTAACATCAGATTCTAATTCACAATAGAAAGTAGACATCCTCATCCTCTGTTTGCAGCCAGAGGAATAGACAGATAAGTTAACAAATCAGTGAGTAGGTAAACAAGAGATGAATGGATATTATAGACAGAGGTAAAAGATCACCAGGTAGTTTCTCAGGGATGCTCACTTCGGCTTTAGGTTCCAAGTGCAGCAGCCGCTGCAATCTCTTGTGCTGCTGCAGCAGGTCCTCACCCCTGTCTGTCTGGGTTTTGTACCCACTAGCTATTTAACACCTCCCTGCTGTGTACACTGGGTTGGTTTCTGGCTCCTCTCCCTCAGGGTTCCAGAACATTCTCACCAGCATTTCTCTTTTGTGCTCCTGCTCCTTCCACCCCCCACTACCACCCCTCCTGTTCTCTAGTCACTTCACACCACAGCCTGATTAGCATAAATATTGCCACCAAACAGAAGCTGTCTGAACAGATACCTTTCCATTTATCTCCCCTTCCTTCCCACCATGTGAGTCCGTAATGAATTAGGAGAAAATGCTGCTGAAAGGTGTCAGAACAATTTCTATTAAACATAATTTTCTAATGAAAAGGTTATAAGCGACTGTGTCAAAGCCAATTAAAATTCAATCCCCCAGCCACTGCACAGCACAATCCTCTTCCAGCAAGTCTGACTTGGATGGTTGCAAGCCTTGTGCATTATATCAAAGTGGGGTCCCATGCCAGAGCTTGCTTTTGCAATGCCACCTTTTGTTGCCTGTGGAACACGTGCTGGCTGAGTTTTTCCCTCCATTTCCTTATTAAGATAAATCTGTCATCAGCTTCCCCATTCCACTGGTTCATGGGGACTTTCAAAGGCTGGAATTGTATTAAATATTCAGACAACTCCTTTGAGCTACATTTCAGATTCTGTATCCCTCCCTTTAATTGCTCTGTCAAGAGTAGATGAAAGTTTGATACTGAGACTTTGACTGGTACTCAAACACTTTGGGCTCTGCTGATTTATTTATTTAAAGAGAAAAATATCTGGATTATTCTGCTTAAATTAGGCCCTATGTAATTGTTAAAGACCTGTTTCTCATTTTTTTCTTTCACTCATTTGTGCATCTTTGCATTAATACCCTCTTTTCCCTGCTATTTTAGGTTATACTGAAATACAAGCATGCTCCTTCCTTTATCCCCTCCCCTCTCTCTCTCTTTTCTGTCAGCAAGTGTACATCTCCTCAAACACCATCTCTAGAACAGCACTGTGACCTACACTCTCAGAGAAATTTCTGTCCAAGGGGATACCTCCCTGGGGCATTGCTCCACCAGCAACACAGCAGAAACCAGAATTTGGAGCAAATTTGGCTGGCAACAAAGAAACAACCCCAGCATCCTCTGCATAGCTTCAAAGACTGACTCTGATTTACATGCACCCAACAGAAGCTGCTTAATCTGCACCCCCTCAATTCACTGGCCCGCCCCCACCTAACAGGCTGAGCTCACAGTCATGTCTCCAGGGCCCCTTCCCCTGGTTTTGGCTCTCCTCAGCATCTCTGTTCTTGCTCTGAATACCACTTACTTCCCCCTCAGGCAGACAGACCAGCTTTGCCTGTCTCCCCAGCACAAGGAGGCAGTTTTCCATGCATTAAGTCAGCTCCCTCTTTCTGTTGCGGGCTGCTGCTGGAATGAAACTTCTGGTTTGTTTAAGCCTTTTTTCCTTTGCTTTGTCCTTATCTACCATAGCTGCATCTCAGCTGCTTTTCACCGAGGTCTGCAGCCTGTGGGTGAGCACATCTGTGCTAGGATCAGGGGGACAAGGTCAGCCCCAATCATAGTGTGGCAAACAGCAGCCACTCCAGCTGCATTGCCCTCCTGGTTCCTTTGATGTAATTAACATCTCTTTGTAATTGTCTGCAGTCATGTCTGTCTCTGCTTTAATCATCATCTCTCAGCAATAAGCATTCCTTCTCATTAGGGTCTTAAAAAACTCCATTATAAACATGTAAACGGGATGCAGCGAGGAGGGAAATATTTTACTACTCCAATTTCCTGTTGTGCCAGTGCCAGCAAGTCGTGACACTATTACTAAGTATCTCCAATCAGCACCAGCATCTACAGGACCAGACCGATGTTGCACTTGCAGCAAGCATCTGACAATACAGCAGTGCCCAGTGGTATCATGGTTTTTAGTCTTCAATGGAGAATTGAGATTTTTCCTTTGATGAGAGACCAGAGATGAGATAGTAGTCTTTGGAAACAAAGGAGAATCTCATCAGTTCCCCTGAGATCCAGCACACTCAAGGTAAAACCAGCACACTGCCCCACCTTTATAAGACAGAAAGTAAAATCTCAGTCTCTCTGGCAGCATCATTTAAGGCCTTTGACCTCTTCAGACTTTTCTACTCTGCCATCAGCCAAGCTCTAGCCCAGCAGGCCTCCTGGTCTGTTGGTAGACTAACCACAGGTGTTCATTGCATTATGTGGATTTGTTCGGTTCTGCCAACTTCCCTCTGAGCTAACTGCAGAAGTGTCCCTGAGTCCCCCTTCTCCCTTTCAGCATCAACAGAAAGCAAGAGTATCCTAAGAGGTCTGCCCAAATATTTTCTCCCTTTCTTTCTGAAAAGGCAAGGTATTTAATATATTTGAGAGGGATATAGGGAACAAGAGACACTTGATCAGATCTCTCCCAACAGATTTTCTTCCTTATGCATACTAAGGCTTCTACATGCAGAACCCACTGAACACATACAAAATATTTCTCACCAAGGTGCTTAACAGACCCCTGAAGGTAGAAATTGCAGCCAAGGTGCAGAGACAAGATAGCAAACCAGGCACTACAATGCTTTCAGCTCCAATCTCCTTGTCCTACCTCCTAACAAAACATTGCCGATACTTCTTCCATCTCTCAGTTCATCTCTACTATATGGATTTGGCATCCATAAACTTTTTAATTTCATAAATCACCAGTGCTTTGCCATCCCTTTTGCACCTCTGTGCCTGCTTGGAGCTCTCTACGCCAGGTGCAACCACTTGATAATTCCCTTTAACATGATCATATCCACTGGAGCAAGGCTTCTGTGCCAGAACTGAGCTCTGCTGAACTACAGCCTCAACTCAAGATTAGTACTGCCAGCAAAAGAGCAGGACAGCTGAGAGCTCAAAGTCCTCTCAAGCTTCAACTACCTCATACAAACCACCTTATTTCACTGAGCCCCAACACTGCTCCTTACATTAATATCCACAGTGTCCTTCTTGGCAAGGCTGCTTGTCTTCATTTCCCAGGCCCCTCATATCTCATCTGTAAGATTAACAATACAAAAATCCCAAACCGTGTCTCTCTGATGACTGGCTTATATCCCGTGGGCACCTGAGGAAAGGGCACACACTATTGGTATCCCAGTTAAAAAAATCCAACACACACCTTTTTGTGCTTAAGTCATCAAGAACAAGGCATTTGTGCTCATTCAGTTAAAAGGGTAAAGGCAGGAAAGTTAAAAGAGGTTAAAGAGACATATGAACACTTGCGGCCTTTTGCGTAAGACTTTGTTGCTTAGGGGCAACCCCATCAGATTTAATCCTCTTCAAGAAATGCACAGGCTTCACTCCTGAACCTTTTTGTGTGTTCCCTTGGAGACAAGCCCTGAAAGCTTCTCTAACAGCCTTGAGTGCTCACATTTACTGCTGTAGCTGATGTTTACTCTGATCAGGTCTTAGCTTTCCCTTGGCCAAGTTGTGAATGGGCAGGACAGGATAAGCAAGGCAATTGTCATCTGCAGCCAAAGTACTCCTATACTAGCAGTTTGCATCTGCATGCAAATGCACAAATTGTGCTTCATGTGCTCAATCTCACTCATCCTTGTACCAAGCCACTGCCATGGCCAGTCAGTCTATCGAGGGCAAAAGCATGACCTGGACGTGCACTAACTGCTCAGAAGCCCAGACACTAGACCCAGGGAATGGTTTGTAATGGAGAACAATTTATAGGCAAACACATCCACCTGCCTAGAGACCCTCCGCAAAACCACGTCATCCATCTCCTTCCAAACACCATTCAGCCAGAATTTAATACTTGCATTTTCCTATTTATGACCCCATGCTGTGGTCTTACAAATAACCAGCCTTTACACAGTGAGTTCCTATTGACTGGGAAGGAAAATCCATGCCTGATTTAAACATAGGAATGCTCTTCCTAGCTGCCTTCCCCAAACAACTTTTTCTTCTTAATCACCAAACTGAAGCTCTGTGCAACAACAACTACATCTCCTCTGCTAAAAGGTTTCTTTAAAAGCAATAAAGGCCCAGTGTGTGGTGTTGACAGAGTACAAATTCTCTCCTCCTCTGGGTTCAACTCAGGCTAGGGGAGTCATTATGAATTATAATCAAGTATTAGGAATATTTAATACTGGGAAGAAAATTTGAACCAGTTGTAGAAACAAGGCAACAAAATTACAGTGCTAATAAGGGTTTTAAGGGAGGCTTGCTCTTAAATGGTCATGAATGAATGGAGAGTGAATGGGGGTGGAGTGGATAGATTCATAGATGAGCGGGAATTAGTAGTTGTAAAGATGAAATTTGGCTTTCTGTTGCAGTTGGGACTGGGATATGACAAGACTACTATCAAAGTCTAAATTATTTCAAACATTGCTCTGTATGACCATCTAATATTCTAAATTCCACTTATTTGGGAGAAGATACATCCTTGGATGCAGAGATTAAAATGGCTTTTTTCCTTGTCGGTTTGGGTGCTGATTTTAGTCAGGTCCGTTCCCCCCCCAACCCCCACCCCTTTCACAGCTCCATTTCTAAAGAAAAAGAATAGCTCAGAGAAAAATTGGAGCTGCTCCCAGGACAAATGGGCCTGACTGGCAGTGCATAAAATTACCACTGTCTCTTCACCTTGCTTTCTGCAATCCCTTTATTAACTAACTGAATCCACAGTCATTCTCTTTTTTCTAGCTCATTCATTCTCTTTTTCTCCCTCTCTCTACTCACAGCTAAAAGGTTCATTATTGCATGCTCGTGGACTAGTAATGCACCCATATCATGGAGCAGTGAAATTACACATGCTGCAAACATCACTAATGCAAGCCGTTTGCAGGAGGCCAATCTAGCCCTGCAGGAACTGCTGGGTCTAGACCTAGGAGCTGCTTTTTTCAGTGCTATATGCACTGTGGTGACAGAGGTGCTGCAGCTCCCTGAGCATGGCAGTATGCATCTTGCTAAGGGTAATTAATTTCTAGGATATAGAGGAACTCTGCCCTCCTATAGTTCTGGCAATGGGACGTTGGAAGGAGAAATCAAGGTAAGAAGAACAAAAGACTCAGCTAGCCCAGGATTTTGACTCTAACACAGGCCAATGAGAAAGCCTAGTAGGGTTGAGCAAGCTCCTTGCTCCTGTCCTTTGCATCTACCAGTGAACCCATCTTCCATGAACTGCTGAATCATCCCTTTTCAGAGCCCTGTCCTCATGAACGAAAAATCACAGAATGGTAGGGGCTGGAAGGGACCTCTAGGGATTGTTCAGAAAAATCTTGTGACCAGAGGTCATTGTTCACAAAGGGAGACAAAGGAGTCCTGTGAACTTTATTCAAATAAAGAGAGAGTCCACTGAGGTGTTCCTTCCCCCCGCCCCAAGATCGTCTTGTCCAGCCCTGCCTCCTAAAGCATATCCACCTAGATAAGGTGACCAAATGCCACAGCTAACAGCCAACCTCCCTAACTGTAACTGTGTGTTGTGGTTTAGGCCCAGCCAGGAACAAAAACACACAAGCTCCTCACAACGGGATGGGCGAAAGTAACCGCGACGCTTTGGAACTCCCCGAGCACAGGGAGAGCCCCCTCACCACAGAGCTGCCTCCGGCTGGGCAGACAGAACTGCTTCGCTTGGGGATGAAAATGTGTCATGGTTTAGCAAG